>JAAAYG020023224.1:0-17845 GCA_009936455.2 Tomocerus minor | reverse complement strand
AAATTTTTTGGCTATTTTTAGCAAATTTTTGGGTAAATTTTTTGGCATTTTAAATAAACACACTTCCGGCGTATGGTAATCAACCATAAAATGATTGTAAATGACTCCAAGTTGGGAATTTTACATGGATTGAGGTAGGTATATGTTTGAGATTTTTAGAGTGTGACATTCCATGTCGAATGGAGGAAAGTGTCAGAGATCTTTTCAGGATGGAGAGCATTAAAATGCGTTCTTTGTCCAAGTGCAATCTAAAGAATCTATCCATCTACTTGTTTCAGTTCACTTCTCTGTCTTCCCGTCTCCATTCATCCATCTCTGAGAACACGAAAGGATTCTTCGCAGGCTTTACGGTTTACTTAAGCTGTTTTGCACACTGGTGCACCTGCTCTCATATTCCTCTGCACTCACGTTGAATGGCAACTAAATAAACAAATCCACTGGCTCTTTGCGACCAAGTCGAAAGAAAACAATCCCCTACCTACCTACAGACTTAGTCATCTGTATTAATTTGCTAACTCTGTAGCTTGACTATAGGACAAAGTTGTCTTGACCTAGGATAATCCCTATAATATTACACATGTATGGCAACGAAAAAGAATAATATAGGACGAAGAAGGATAACAAGGATGAAACATATTGCGCTTGGTTAGGTAAACAAAGGACGAGAGAGGACTTGCTATTTCAATGCCAATTGTCTCTACCGGGTGGCAGAAAAAGCAGACGCTCCTCACACATCAACCAAGAACAAGTGTACCGTTTTTCCACAACCACCTGGTACATAGATGCACAGTGTTTGTATAGAAAACTTTCCAAGAGCTCCCTTCTGCACCTTCTCAGTCAGTTTGAGTTGGAAGCATTGCAGATGTATAGGGAGATAGCGCATTGTTCGTGTACGATAAAAAGTCCTTCAGTCATATTGAAAATTAAGAGAGCTGCGTAGCTATGGCCCAGCATAAAAGGAAATGCTGCAATATATTTTTTCATGGACATGAGTCCATTGAAAATCTTTGCCATGTACAATGTGCATCTTCGCTATTGAGCTTTCTGTGTGAAAAAATGCATGGCGGAATGAATGCGAGATAGAGAGCAAGTGAAGATGCAAAGAATGCAGCAACCTATTTACGTTTGTGTGTGTTACAGATCTTTTATGATGTGCACATGCTGCTGTAGAACTTTGTTAGTGCTCCTTCGAGAAGACTTGAATAAAAAACCAGCATTTATTACATAGCAATCAATAGCATGTTGTGTTGTTACAGTGTACTAACGAGAATGGATGCAATTGAGGCTAACCAGGCCATATTAACGGGTTCCTTTAAATCTCTCTTCCATCGAGAGGTATCTATACTTTTCAGTCTCGCTTCGACTCACTGCCGACTGGGACTGACTGACTGACTGACTGGTGAGGTGATTCTTCTTCATCATCATCATCACTGCACTGCATCTTGGAGCAACAACAAAGTTTCTTGTGTATGTACATGTACGTAGAGAGTGTAGGGAAGAGCTGCGGAAAGTATTAAAGCATAATCTCTACTTAGACACAATGTAAACCTAGTCAGATTGAGGCTGGATTGTCTTGGCATTGGATTGGCAAGCTCTAAATCACTTGATTTTTGATGGCAATCTGCGGAGAAGAAAACCGTGTCTGCTGTACATACATAGCAGTCTATAGGGACTATAAATAGTTAGAGTCCTCTAATGGCATTCTACCAGTGTGCATTATCAACACAATGTTTGAGAGACAGACGTCGAGATGATAGACAGTCTTCTGATCTATACTTGCCCATAGCTCTGTGGATGAAAACGAAATAAAAATTGCTACTTACCATCAAAGTCGAAGTACAAAGTGTCACGGAGGAGTGCACCAGAGCCGAAGTCAATCAACTTGAGATTATGGGATTTGGCATCAACGAGGATGTTTTCATCCTGAAATACATAAAACCACACACCAGATTGAGTCGCGTCCAAATATTTTTCCTTATTTTCTTTCACCTGCTATAGAGTGAAGGAGAGCTCTCTCTCTCTCTACTCCTACAGTTCATTATACCTAAGTCATATAGCACGATCTATCAACGTTCTTCGAGCCAAAAAACACTCATCAAAACAAAGCCCCATGATTTAGCAACAGTGTCGTTAAGAAACGTTTTTCTTACGACCAAGGACACATTTTCACTACTATAAAACGTCAGATGACGCAATTTCATGATTATTGCAATATTAGGACAGGTAGTCACATTCATGATACAATGTATTCATTTTTTTGGGACGATCCATACGTCACGAACGCTTAACATTCAAAAACCTTTTCACATCAAACACTAATAAGCTCTTCAGAAATCCATTAAATATTTCTCTTTATTGTAGCGTGTACGTCTTAGATCACTACTATGACGTGTTACTACTTTTAATATTAGATAAACTAGAGAAAATATTATATGCATCGAGTCGTGAGCTAAGGAGGAAGCTTACTAACAAGGACTTTATGCATATTTACTCCTTTTTAAAACTATAATAATTTCTAACAAAGAGTTTTAAATTTACTAGATTCGTGCAGGTAATTGCACCTTGAGACAACTGAGATAAATTTACATTGTGTTTTAAAATTTAGCTAAGGGAATTTATATGGTGAATAAATGTTCTATGCTTATACGATGGAAATATATATAATATATGCTTACGACACTATATTCTTACTAGTACCAAAATAGTAATTATTACAGTGTTATAAGTGAATACAATGTCATAATATTGAAATAATCACATAACTGGTTCAGGTCACTACTGAAAATTTAGACTGATTCGAAAGTTTTAATGCAGTGGAAATAATGTCGGAAGGAAAAATACATAAGATTACTATATAGACAGACATATGATGCTATTATCAAATGTAAACAGTGTGCAAAAATCCATGCACTTTGTGACTACCAACTGTGCAGATAATAATTTCCTACTTACGGTAAATAAAAAAAACTAAATGATGATGGACTGGACTTAATGACGTCAGTCCTGCAGTTTCTAATGCAATCTCAATGGGTCCAATGTACAGTTTCTGTGAATTTCACCCTTTCGTTTCATTTTGGTTCAACTTAAATTGGAAACGGCTTCTGCTACACTAAATACAAATGATAACATCCATAGACATAAAAATAAAGAGACTTGAACTATATTGACTTTACACTTATGACGGAATTCCCTGTATTAAATCCACATTAATAACGAGTAGGTATTTAATCTTATCTTTAGAGAGGGATTCCAATAATGTGCACAAACTGTACAATCACCACTCACAATAAAAATTGTGCAAAAACCCACTTGAGTTTAAAATTCCACAATCAAGCCAGTCAATTCTGTGAGACTAAAATTTCTTTGCTTTAAAACTTTTCCTTATTTATGTCTAGCTAATTAGGTTTGTTTAAAATGGATTTCATTCAACTTTTTTACTTGACTTCACTCTTCCTGCTCTGCTCAATTATATCTTTAACAATTATTTGTTATTTTTTGTCTGCCAAGCTAATTAGATATTGACTATGATAAATAGTCAACTCTTGAAGTCATTACAGTTTTGTACTTTGCGGTAGTAGACGACCTAAGATATAGCAAACGCATACAAAACGCATTTGTTATACATAATATTGTAATAGTGATTGTGAAAACTTAGGCCAGGAGTGTAATAAACTTTTGCTTGAGTGAAAAAGGGATTTTACTACATTGGATTCAGTAGATTCGTAGTAAAAATCCCTTACGTATTATTTGCATGCTTGAATAACGAACGTTTACAGTGTTAGGTAGGATGTAGAATGGGGGATGCGTAGATAGGTAATGTATTTCAATGCAAGTGTTCTAGCTTGGGATTCCCAACAGGAAACAAGCAACTCTCATTGTCTCGTCTGCAGACAATCAATTCATCCATAACTCTACGGCTTTACAGAAGTGCCTGTAATATTTTACGTAGACTAGGAAAATTAATCTACAGACAGCACATCACATAAATAAAAATCTATATCCCATCATGAATGAAATGAATGAGTTGCTCCTTTGAAAAACTTCATTGTCTGTCACTAAATACCTAAATGCAAAATCATTTCGTATTGTCATTAAAATACTAAAGTACATAATGTTTTCCCTATAGAAATATTTTCTAGGAATAAAATATAAAAGCCACACTCCCTAGTTACGTCCCTTGAATTATTTTGTAAGGCACGCACGCTAACATTAACTCGCAAGAGACAAAGAAATAGCTGTAGGTGATTAAGTGAAGCATATCCTATAAATGAAGTCGATTCTACTATAAACTCTCTTATAATAATATAGATACAGTATTCAATGTATTTCTTGTTGTTTGAAAAATTTATTTTGTTTCATAGTTACTGTCTATGTCTGAGAGTGTATATTTCGTCCCTCTAAAACCCGTACTTCCTTTCTGTTGGACCTCGGCTAAATTTTACCCAAACTTAAAAGTAAAAATAGAAAGGTAATTACCTACGAGCTATAGCTATACTTTCATTGAAGCAATAAAAGAATATAGAGAGACAAAATATCCAAATATTTGTTGAGACTTTGAAACCAAACAGAAAAGTAGCTCCCTGCCCCTATGGCTATTTATTCTGTCTATATTTAAATATAAGAAACATAGCAAGCTACCTAGTACGACTTTAAACTTTAGACCTTGAAGCCAACTTGGTTACGCTTAAAACTTTCTAGCTAGCTAGTTGTATTTTATTTCTTAATTATTGTTAAATAGCTGACCTAGTACAAAAGCCTACAGTAGTAGTAAGCTACCTCCTTATATAAAACATTATCATATAAAAAACAAACAATGAATTTACAAGGAATTTACGCATTGGTTTTTCTGTGTACGAGAATAAAAATAGCAAATGATTGTTGTCACGCAGTGTAGTGACGCAAGAAAGGCATGACATCATTGTCAGCTCATTGATAAGAGATGCCTATCAATATCAATGACGACCAGATACTTCAATGTCCTTACACACATTATAAAAATAACTCGATGAGCATCTTCGTGGCATACATGAATAGATATTGCCATTTAATTGCTGACGACTACGAAAGAAGCTACAGGTACGACTAAGAGTGCTCCCAGACACATTTTTTATGATCAAGTTGTTTACCTTAATGTCTCGATGCACAACACCAGCCTGATGGCATAGAATGACCGTCTCAACAATCTGCCGGAAAAAGTCCCGAGCAGTTTGTTCTTCCAGGATTCCCTTCTCTGTGATGTAATCGAACAAGTCCTTGACTGGTTCTGGTCTCTCCATGATGATTATAAAACTGTCGTGTCTCTCGTACCAATCAAGGAGTTTAATCACTCCCTCGATATGAGATACCTTTGATAACAGGTAAATTTCCAGTGAAACACGGTGGTTGTTCAGCTGTAAAGAAATATCAAGCAATTAGCTCACTCCTCAATTTTTACCCTTTCAAAGGCAATTACCTTTTCAAATTGCAAGCATAAAAGTTTAGCGCAAGCATTATAAAAAATCATTTTGTAGTAGAATTGCTAGTGAATTGCATAGAATGAATATTTTGCAAGGTGTTCTTCAATTCACTAATAGTGCGAGTGTCTACACAACAATGGCTATACTAATATGACATAAATCAATTCAATGTTTACGTAGTGTTAAAGATGACGTTATCTTTTTTGCATTGCATTTTTACAACGTTGCTGTGACATAGACACGCAGAATGGCCATTCATATCAAACTTTCATCCACTTACGTTAGCTACACGGAGAAGGATGCTGGCTGGGTATAAAAACAAAGGCCATGACCACATTACGTACGTACTACCTACACTACCTAGTACGAAAGCCTCTAATACGAATACCTGTCTGTTTAGATAGGAAAATCCTTTGGATCTGCCTACGTAAACACTAGGATATATCTATCCATCTCCATCCTTACATGCCAGCAAGTTCAGTTGTTTACTTTTTATGCATAGCGTAGTTCTAGGAACGCTAGAATAGCAAATAATATTATATGCCTAGAGTTGTAGTACGATCCTTTTAAAAGATGAGATCACAGAGCAGAAATTTCAATGATTTTATCCTACGCCCTTTCTCATTCAAATGATTCAGCTTCACAGTATTAAACTCCAAGTTAGAATTACAAATGTCGAAATCCTCCTAGTAATACTACCACAACGTAATTAACTATGGTTATTATAGTTATAGTTCTTTTATGCATACGTTTCTACAACGTATACATTAGATAAATGATATGATAATAGACAAATTACGAGTAAAAAATTTTCAGTACCTAGTAGACTAATACATACTTTGTTGCTAAAATATCTCTATTAAATACAACGAGTGTAAAATGTATTGTTGGGGAAAAGCCCATACATTCATCTCTATATATACACACACATTTATAGTTATATAAATATATGAGGAAGTTTCTCATTGTTTACATCTAGATTCTTTCAACGTTAACCTGACGTAATCCTTTTTACACTGAAATGTGCATATGGTTTCACTACGATCAAATGAATTAGATAAACTGAGCTACGGCAGTGAAATTTATTTTTGAATGAACGAGAAAAATATATGTAAATGGGATGTAAAGAACAAGGATATAGGAATCTCGTACAGACTAATATGCAAAAATACTATTGTGAACCACATGTACTCTGATGTAGAATGAGCGTAGTACAACTATAAATACATGCATGTAAAATCTCTAAGTTCCTATTGTTGTCCGTAATTTGTTTTTATAATGGCTTTAGTACACACAACAACTGTATACATGGCTAATCCGCATAGCTAATATTTATGTGTTTTTGAATGAAAGAAATGACATCACGACATGACATACTAAACTTAAGCGGAAATGTTGCGAAACACTAAGCTACCTATGTTTAATATGAGTTCGTAGGTATAGGATACGAGAGAGTTGCTGAGTAGGCGAAATGATTTGACTATAAGCATACCTAGACCTAGAAAGCAGTTTAATAGCGTGAATAGCATAGTAGAGTAGTAGATTTATGAATCCTTTTCACTTACAATTCTCCAGTCTGTGACTTTTAGCTTGGAAACGTGTTTGATGGCCACCTGTACAAAGAAAATCGAAAATTTATCATGAATGCCCACTCATAGAATCACAAATTACATTATATAGACTGATGACAGGAGGTTACATGACTAATTGTCATAAGGAAACTTTATTATAGGAAATTATAAAAGTGTTTTTAATTAATATAGTGTGCGCAGGGCATTACTAAAGGCATTAATAATGCAGTTATGTCTATGGTTTTTTGAATGAAAGTCTATTTACTTTGTGCACATTTGCATTTTCATAGTTTGTAAATGCTTTACAATACAAAGTATAATAATGACGTGACGTTGCCAATAGTTGGCACCATGCGCAATGCGAATCAAATTTGCTGATGTTTAATTCAAGAGTAGAAAATGCGAAATAAAGAATGAATAATATTTCACATGTAACAATATATCTTTGGAATGTGCAGTAGCTGGTGAGAAGATGTTGATGATGAGCAGAGCAATCATCATCATAACCTGTCTGACAATGTATACAGTGTGATTTTGATAGAAAAGATGTATAACATTCTTTAAAATGAGGAGATAAGGTTTGAGATGCAATAGTTAACTCTGCGCATACATACATAGCTATAGAGAAGAGTTAAATAGAAATATTTAGTTAGCACTCGTAAAATGTTCGCAAGAGTTTCTTGTGAGTTGTAGAGCTGGATTGGAAGAAGTGCTGGAAGTGGGTCATGCCTAGCCTTTAGTGAGTCTACAGGTAGGTACCTATTACAGTGCGCATTGTACTTGATTCGAAGGAACGAAGCAAGTTCTTGGGACGAGTAAATTCCAAAGAATTAGCAGGCACATAGCAATTTCGCACTATAGTGTGCTCTATAGAAATAGTAACTGTTAAACGTGAAAAGAGAAACCACATGACTGCGTAGTCTTCTCTTGATTTTCTTGTCTATTGACTCTTTGACTTGAGTTGTCTTGTCTTCTCAAAGACACTGCCATGCAACTCCAACTCACGAATTTCACTTTATAAGCTCTCGAAAGTGAAGTCATTTAGCAATAGATCTTGGTTAATGTAATTCCTCTCAGATTATGTACGCACACAGCTCTGTAAGGCTACTTACACAATTTAATCTCAGTTTTTGGACTCTACACTCTTCCTCCCATTTATTACAGTGTAGGCTCATTTTGTCTAACAGCGCAAAATAGCCTCGCACACACTTAAACCCATTTAGAGATGTTAGACAGAAAATAAAATATGAATTGACTTACCGGTAACCCATCTCTCAGTCTCATGCCGGCGTAAACCGTTCCAAAACCACCTTGTCCTAATAAATTTCCTAGTCTGTACGCTCTCTCGAAGGGCTCGCGGGAAGACATAGCTGTTAACAATCAAATAATTAAATATCACCACTCCGCAATTCACTTTAGTACACACTAAACTCTACGGATTTATACCATTTGTTGCAACAAGACATAAATTCACCTTTTCTCACTTGTAACTCCTAATCTCACGTTGAAATTGTCATTTTACATGACTGAAACGCTCTTTGACATTTTCCCTGAGAGTGTCATCACACTCCTTTCTCCACGAATACAATCCACCCGCTGTATTTATAGAAGTACCAGTTACCCGACAACGACGCTCTTCTCGCTTCTTCTTCTCCGAAATCAAAACAGGATTCTATCTTCTCGCGAAGTAGGTACCTGTTTTTCATGGAAGCTATGCTTATTCTGCTTAACCCCGCGGACATTTCCCATTCGAAGAAATTGTAGAAATAAAAACTTGTGACGTGCATAAAGCTTCTATATGGTCGATGAGCTGTCTTTAGCATTCTCATTCTATGATGTCCTACATGCATCAATTTTTCCCTTTTTGACAATAATTTCTCATTTCAACTCGTTTAATTGCTTTTCCGTACATTTACAATTAATAACTGATGGCCTCCTCTAAAAATGCCTAAGCTATATACTTAGTAGCTACTAGTCTCACTTTGCTCCAGAGACTTTGCAATTATAAATGCTGCACTGTGAGTCCCCTAATTTTTATGCAAAACCACCTTTTCTTTATCTGATGGAGAATCTCGACTTTTAATTTTCTCTTATGTCAAAGCCTGCCTGGGCTGAATAGTAGATACTTGTCAATATGAGAGAAGTCGAAGGACCTTTGCTCATATTATTTGCAGCTAGCACTCATATCTGCATGCACGAACTCTTGTTTTATATTATACAATAGTGAACAGAATTCATAATTTGGCCTCATTCGGTATAAAAGCTATTGTGTGTTGTGTATTTTTAATCATGAATCTTTGAACCTGACATGACTGTGTTGCTATGCTGTATGGAGGGGATGCTATTTGGTTGGGCAACAAATTAATTCAATTCAGCCTATAGTTATCCTGGCTTAAATCAAGATAAGGTATGTATCATCATAATGTTTCTCGTTACTCTACGTCATTACAATGGTACCCTACGATAATCTCCACTTTTATCTATTTATATACACGTCACATAGAATGAGGCAGCTATGCTCTCTCACTGAGTTCAGCCAACATTCTATTGACTTTGTTCAAATATTTAAAAGGTTAATTTGTAGGATTTACCCGTGGAAGGGAAAACCAAGTTGGATATGGGAATATCAAAGTAGCAAATGAATCTTTAATAGCAGTATCAACTTCTCCTGTTAAACTTTGATAAGTTTCCAGAAATATCGTTACTTCGTCTTTCCAGAGTTATATTATAAATTTTTTACTCACTAAATCCCCTTTGTACAGAAAAATTAAAACTGTTTATAATTTTGCAAGTTGAAAGGAGAAATTCACATTTTCTACATATACTTCTCTAGTGGAGGGCTAATGATGAGACGAAGTAAGAATCTGATAAGACTGCATTTTAATAAGTATGCATAGAAGAGCATAGTGGATTAATATGCAGTTCAATGTTTTCATTCACTAATGGGGTCACACATGCATGAGCTTCAAGTTTAAACTACGTGATTTACAGTTTTAGGCAGGTTATTTGCTCTGTGGAAGAAAATTATAAACAAGTATGTGTATGCAAGTCAAAAGAAAGGCTGAAGACTAACTCCTCACTCGCCTACAGCAGTTTATTTGTGTTGAGACTGAGACTCGAGTTGAGATTGCGATTGCGACTAAACATTTTGCTAGCTGGACTTGACACAAAAACATCGTCGTAACTTTATAAAATTCCAGATGTAGTCGTGTAACATAATAACGTAACCTGCATATGAGACATGGCACGGGCAATGAAATAAGGAAATACATTTCTCCTAACGATTCTATGATATGTCTGTCTGCTATATAAATGTAATGTGTCTGTCTATCTGCATGCTATCAGGAATTGTGACAGAGTAAAGTAATGAGTTCACATAGAACTGTAACTTGAGATACTGTTTCACTTTTGCATAAGAAGGATCGTGGTACCTACATAAATAACAACTCTTTGCTCATACCAACTGATATGCTTCGGAAATGAAAGACATAGCTCCCTTTATTTACAAACAATGAGAAAAGTCAAAAACCTAATATATATAAATAATATATGGTATTTTCTATATTCTTGTCCTAAAGTAATAGAGAAGTTGTCTTGACTATAAAAGTCAGCTATTTAATAACTACTCTAGTTTTATTTGTATGTCTAGTCAATGAATGTTTTTATAAGTGAGAGAAATGAAATGAATTCTGTACCACGAGCTTTATCCTTATTATCCATGATTCCAAAGGTTAAATTGTTTGTGGTGTATAAGTTTCCGTTAGAACAACATGTATTAGATGCAGCACTTGTGTTGATAGGTTTCTTAGACATTTCCACATAGTTTTTCATGAAATCTACTGACAGAAAGTCAACTATTGAATACTTATGTACTAGCACGTTTATGATAAAACTTTTGTTCTGGATTGAACAATTTCCAAGAAATTCACAACTACCTTCACACTAACTTGTTAAAATGCGAATTGGATAAGAATCATATAGTAGAGTTACTATGTGAGACAAAACGTGTAATGCGTAGCGTAAACAAAGTTAAAGAGTACAATGTACGCTTATGTAGACGAGGAGTAAAAACGAATGAGAGCACACGAGATAAGTGTAACAATGTATTACACAAGCGAGCGAATAGTAAAACTTTGAGTTATATGAAACGTTGTAAGTAAACGTTCAATGAAACTCTCGCGTAGGTTACAAAGTTTGAAAACTTGTATGTTCTAAAATGCGAGGAAGTTAAAATTACTAAAAATTGTTTTTTAGTAATAGCGAGTATGCGATTTAAAAAAAAGATTTCCGAGGGATTAACTAAAATTCACTTATACTTTTTTCCACAAAAAGTTGTATTTATTTATAATGCACATATAAGTTGGAACTTCCAACTATTGGTTACAGTTCCAGTGTCTCAATTGCCACTGAAAACACTTTGATATATTTCAAGACTTTATATATGATAAAGTCTAAGATGAGATGTTCGGATGTCGATGTAAGTTAAAAATGAAAACTCTGGATTCACTTAAGTTCTTGTTCGGAGTTGAATTGTCAACTGGAGTAACTTATGAAAGTTGTTCTGAGTTGTATGTGTGTATGTTTACATGTGAGATAGCTCTGACGAGCTGATTGTTATGAACGAGTTCAGAGTAGAAACGGACAAGAACCTCCCTGACAAGCGATCAGAGTAGTACTGAACGTGAAGTGTATTAGGAAACCCCAAGTAAGTCTTTGGTTTTGGTTTGACTGGCCGTAGGAGATGGAATAACTAGTTATGAGCCAGGGATACGATAGGGATTGCGGGGGGAAGGCTGTTGTATTTCACTTGAGTACTACAACAACGCTCCTGAGTTACATACATAGAGAGAGTGTGTGGTTGCGAGGCTTATGAGACGAAGCAATTCCCACTCTTTAAAGCACGGTATAACTTGAGCTAGTAGAGTAGGGATATGCCTTGCTCAGACTGCTTTATAGCTACATGCACACCCTCTATGCTTGCGGAATGGAACTAGAGTTCAGTTCTCTCGCAATGTTCTCTGTCACACACGCACAGTGAAGGCAGAACTAGTAGGAGACGCGGCACAACACAACATATATCCCACCAAGCACAAAAACCTGTGAGCATGAGCATTTGAAATAGGTAGACGACGCTAGGACCGTTTTCCACACAAAGTGTGCATACATACATACATAGTTTACTACGAACACATTCTGCCTTGGCTAAATACTACATAGTGATACTACTCCTCCTAAAAGAAAACTATAACATCACATAGTAAAGCTGCACCGCCAAATGGTTTCCTTTCCACTACTACTGCACTGTGTGTGCGTGTGTATATTCTTGCCCCATGGTTTTTCCTTCTCCTTGCACTCTAATATCCCCCTACAGTAGAAATAGACGAGAGAGCGAGGGAGACATTGACCGACCGTAGCACACACACAGCTACATACAATTACCTCGACAATGTAGCCATGCGAGTCTGGCGGGACGCGTGCCAACCAATTTTGACCCTTAACCCGCCCTGGACTCCCCACCCTTAAAATTCCTTTTCCCGCCTGGAAACCCCATTTTTAAAGAAATTTTCAAAAGTTTCCTAGGTCGCCTTGAAAATCGTGCCAGACATGGAACTAGATGGTATGCAGGATGAATGCAGGCGTGCTGCGACCGTTCCCTTTCTTGTTTCAAAGGGAAAAAGCTCTAAGATATAAGATGGATGGGATTCCAGGGATGTATGAAGAGCCAATGGAATGAGTGGCGGGCCGATTGGGGGAAACAGGCGGCTCTTGGCTCATTCAACGCAGAATACGTTTAGCTGTGCACGGAATTTCACTCCGCAGCCCTCTAGCCCGCCTATATTATTCCCTCGCCACAACTTTCTTTACAAACTCTTCGTTCAAACAAATACGCGTTGCACGGGGCACAGACACTCTTATGAAAATCCACGAGATATTCCTCTCTCTCCTATATATATCGCCCTGTTAGATGTGTCAGGCCTACTAGAGATTTTCACTCTGTTTGCTGTCTGCCAGTAATGTAAAGAATTTTATACAGGTACCTACCATACTAGAGATATATCTGCATCCCATACTCTTCCCTACCTATACATTGTCTGCAGACTACGTTATCTATAGGAAATTTAACCCTTTCTTTCCTCCAATCCCACATGCCTGGCTTGGCCTCACTACGCTCAGTTCACTGAAACTCGGATATGATTTTACTACAGACTCACTCACTCCCCACCGTAAAACCCATACATATATATGCACACACGTTAATATCTCATCAGATAGACACTTTTTCTCTGCTCTCTCTCCAGAGAGATAATAAAATAGTCGCATCTCCTAAATTCAATGCTAATACATATTCTTCGGCACTACCTAAACATTCTGTGTATGTATGTATGTCTGTACACACGTAGTAGTAGTGGAACACTGTTGCAATGCACTACAATGCATTCATAACAACCGGTTTGGCTTGGCTTACCTTTGACTACGGTTTAATTTGACACTCTCCTCTAATGTTTCATCAACCAAGTTATTTTACACAGAAACATCCCATCTCTCTCTCTCTGTCTCTATATACTACGAAACTACGAACGAACAATTTCCAGCTCATTCGATCGTGTACAAAAATCACAGAGCAGACAAGAAAACATTCAGACGATACAATGCACACTAATCGTCGTTTCTCTCCATTTATACAGATCATCATATAGGGCTAAAAAGCAAAACTCAAGTCATACGCCTAGTTTTCTGTTAGTTGCCCACTTAATAGAGACTGAGTCACTGAGGATGAGACACTGCACTCTCCAACAACAACATCCCTTTAACAAAAATCATCACAACTCACGATCAATCACACAAAGTCGATCATAGAGAATTAGTACGTTTCCTTTTATGTTTGATCGTCGTCATATTATTAGAGAGATATAGACAAAGGCTAATAATATTACTTTATATTGCTATTGTTGACTATGTACATACATACATACATGCTTTGGTAAAGTACGAACACCGTTTCATCACAAAGTTATGCATGCATTACACATTTTTCCTTCAACAACTTTTCAGATTGGAGGTTGAGAATTTCAGGTGCATTGCACGCATGCATTATTGTTGTAGCATGTGCATATGTATGTGTTTGAGTGGCTACCTCTAATAATATGCGAGTCATTAGCTAGAACTACTACTGCTCGACATAACAAAGATACAAGTTGCTACATACATACAAGTCACTCTTTGAGTAAGTACATGCATAGGAGTAACGACGAAAAAGATCCTTTAACATAGAGACAGAGCTCGTGTTATTATTGTAATAACGAAATCTATTTCGCTCCAACCAACACAACCTCCTTCCATATAAATCCCAACTAAGGTGTATAACATGTAAATATCTTGTGTCTTTTTTACATCCTCTCTCTGAGTTCATCACATTCCTTGAGTTAAGCGAGTTTGGTCGAGATCAGCTATTTCTCTGCTTGATAAAAAGGTTGATATATAAAGGAAGGACTATTATTATATCCTTGGATAAGAAAGTATCTTTTTATGATGCTCTATAGTGATTTCTACCTGCGCACACACTGTAGTGCACTTGCTGGCTGACTTCAGCAGGGGTTTAGTTCTACAGTGCCAGAAGTACAGAGATGTATCGTATGCAGATGTGGTGTGGTGGCTACACTTAATATAGCCAAGTGTGCATCTACTTAGTCTAAGAATCCCAGAAGAGTGTAATGCAACGTAATAATAATATTACGTGTGTGTATGCATCTATGTCTGTAGTGAGTGAGTGAGTGAGTGAGTGAGTGAGTGTAAGATGGTGATACAAAGTTTCTTGTTACTGGTACATAGGCCGCTATAGTGGCTGGCAGGCCACATGTGAGTCTCACCAGTTCGTTCGTAGCCATTAGTTCAATCACAGCCACATCGCATAACATAAATGAGAGGCTGCTACAGCTTCCCGCCTGCCGTAGTTAAGTCAACTTGACTCGTTCATGTCCGTGTCCATGAACCTCCAAGGTCTCCCATTTCCTCTCCACCCAACCTTTACGAGTTCCCTACGAATACAATTCTTTGCTCCATAGTATTTTTTGTCGCTCTTCTTCTCTTTTATTTTGTTTTCCTTTGCCATATTACAGTGATTCTGGCTACGAGAGCGTCTGTTCTGCCTGCCCTGCCTGCCCTTCCTTTTATCTCACATACATACATACATACAAACATACATGCCTCACTCACGCTTTCCTTCCCTGCCTTCCCTTCACTGCATTTCAGGCAATGCATTTCGTCTAATGTCATGGAACTGTGTAGCCATTAGCCAACTATTTTCCAACTTTGTTCTTTGGAACTATGGAGCACGAGAGATTCTTTTACACACAAAATAACTCAATACTAATCCCTCTTTTGTTACACATTCTCACTCTTTCTTACAAATATTCTGCTTTTCAAAAAATTTAAATACCACCATACATAATTACCTTCATTCCAATCCATTGACATTGTTCCTACGGGGTATTGATCATGCAACTGCTCGCTTGAGACTGTAAAACATCATAATAAATACTTTTTATTCAATGGTTTCTACTTAAATATGCCATTTTTACAACCAAAAATCTTTCTCCCATCAAATTACAATATTTACTCAAATATTTATGGAAACAAATGCAAAAAACACCACAGTGTGTGAAGGAAATGGTTAAAACACATTTAACTACTGGGTGTTACTTGTTTGCCAAAGTCTTAGCATTATACCTGGTAGATTTACAAAAATTTTAAGAATTAAAAAAATTTCAAACGAAACAGTGCACAGCTAGAGACGCTATTAATAATTGTGCATTGCCTCAGTGCCCTCAGAGTAGTAAAGCTACATAGATGCACGAAATGAGCATGCATGCTAAAGTTGTAATATTAGTAGTCATGTAGTATCCTTACATATGAGATTACAATGTAGCATGCAGCGTGGCGTTCTTTCGAGTAAGATGTAAATGTAAGCAAGAGTTTATTGTCTGTCTGAGAAGGGAATGTTATGAAGATCTTCTCAGGGCAAAGGAATCTCATCTTCTTGCATCACCCAACCCTGATGCATCATTCCCGCCTGATTTTTTCTTCATTCTCACGACTCAACCTAAGACTGTTAAGACAAAGTGATGCATTGTACTGCATAAAGAACATTGCTTATCGTCAGCATACAGAAAGACACCCTCAAATATTTCTTTACTACAGTGTTGAAATACTTCAACTTTTATTCCCATTATGAATAAATAAGGGCTTGAAATTCACTAAATTTCCATCAAGTATTTATGCACTAATAAATGATCTAGAAATGTTTATGAAAAATATTCTTAAACTGTAAAATCAACTAGGTAGCTTTTGATTTGTTTTTGTTTACACTCCATAGACCTCTGATATGGAGTCATTCTTTTTTTATTGCGTACAACTCTTAGTGCTAACATTAATAAATCCGTTCGTTCAAATAGAAATTGTGAAAGTATTTGTAGCATGCAATTTCATTCACCAATTTAATACATGAAATAAAATATACGTGAAATATCACGCTAATTAAAATTCATTTAACTAGAAAAATATCTAATGTGAATTTTAAGTTGGCTACACAAGACAGAAACAAACAATTAATTTACAGAGACATCTCACATGTCGTAGTTAAACATGAATAGCAACGAAGGATTACAATATCAACCCTATGAATGAACTGAATCCAGTTTGCCGACCTAACTGTAATTAATGTACAATTGTGCAGCAGCAGCAGTCCATACAACATGTGAAAATTACAGACTGGATTTCAAATAGAAATATATACAGACTGAGAACAATGTGTGCAAAATGGAGAAATGCATTGGAGATAATTAAATAATTGTCTAAATACTGCTTTGGAAACATTTATCTAACTTCGGTGAATACCCTGTTGTTCATAACACGTTTCATCATTCATCTGACAGAATTAATTGTAGACATTGAATGACTCTAATACTATTGTATAGAGAAAGTCAGGGGTGCACATAAATAGACAATTGAGAAAGTTGTCATAATAGTAAAACTATGTACATAATAATGTAATTCATTTACTTATCTGTGGACTCTAACCAAAAACCATATTCATTAACATACACTTGTATTTCTACGAAAAACATAATGAGCAACATGTTACTGATGCTAATGTTTAGTAATTTGGTTGATAAACACTTTTTTTCTCATACAAAAAAGTTTAATACTACGTGTGCAGGTTCCTGTGACTAATAACAAAATACCATTCACTAACAATAATATATTTAACAATGAAAATGCAATTTCCTACATCGTGAGATTAAGAGCAGAGCCAGTTGAATAGAGCACAGCATATAATAAAGCGAATATATATAACCTTTATTTGCTTTCTTCCATGGAATTACAAATTTGTGGATATAACTGAAATTAAACTAATTCAATGAAAGTCTAATCTTATCTGGGATTTTCATTCGATGAAATGCCATGTTAGCATCAGCAGAGACCTAATTTTCAAAATCCTTGTGGATAAATCCAATGAGAGAATTCCCACAAAAGACATCATCAACATAATTACAAAGTTGAGATGGAAAGTCATCGCGACGAAGTAAAGAGCACGATTGCTCATCTAGAAATCTGAGCATAAGTACATGATTCATAGACAAAAGGCAAGACAGAGGGTTACACAAAGTACGCGAACTGAGTTAGTGAGGATAGTGCTTTGATGTTACGAGTTATGATTGCGACGAAAGGGGAGTGAAGAGTGAATGCAATATACAATGCGTAGTATACACGTAGTATTTCCCACGGAATATCGATTGACACTCACTTACGATCTCCCTT
>JAAAYG020023213.1:0-17848 GCA_009936455.2 Tomocerus minor | reverse complement strand
CGTTACCCCCTCCCTGGCCGTCCGTACCTCTCCAGACCCCTCATTCACACCCTGTCACACCCTCTTGGCCATGTATGAAAACCAACAACCTTGTTTAATTAAAGTTTGAATGTGCAAATTACCGTATTTCTCAACTAGACTTACATCAGATAGGTTTTATAGTGTATTGAATAAATATTATTCACGAAACTAAATAATGATTTTTGTAGGTTGCGGCTATCTCTGTGGACTCCCCGACATTTACCGTTGCTTGGAATCCGAACAAAAATTTGTTGGCGTACGCTTGTGATGACAAAGATAAATACGACAGAGATCGCGACAGTGGCGCAATTAAACTTTATGGACTTCCCAACGATTGAAATTTTTGATGCCAATCAACTGAAGATACTTTTATCTACAGTTGCAAACTCTCAAAATTACAGAAAATTATGTTTTAAGATTTTCTCACAAAACAATATATTTATTCCATACAATATTAAATTATATTAGTTGACTGTAACAAAGTAAAATTTAAAAAAATGTTTATGAAGTTTTCTTGTATTTCTTGTTGATTCCACTGAACTCCATACTTTCCAGTGGGTCACGCTTGCGTTTCTATTAATAAAATTTGTTATTTTTGTTACTAATATTTTGCAAAAGATGTACACACTGTGGCATTTATTTAAAAGAGTCTTACTTTAGATTTGGCACCCTTCCGTCTTTTGTCTTTTCCACTGTGAGACACAGTTGAAGTTGGTGGTCCAGACCCGTGAGCATCTCTTGGTCTGTTTCGACCTATTTGCTTAAGAGTCTTCGGGACAATATACTCTGGTACATTTTTCAAATGCTGTTGCTGCTTAACCGTGTGTAAGGTCTTGTCATGACGTAAGGCATGAAGTTCTTGAGGTCTTGATTCAAAATAGCCCTGTATACAAATGTACAAAAAAATATGTAAGAAATAAGTATTGAAATCAGACAATAAAGTTAAAATTATTTAATTAAAAGAAAGTATTGCTTATTATTGGATAAAAAGGGAATTTTATATGAAATTGCTTGTCAAATTAGTCTCATGAATTTCTCAAAATCGAAGAATTTTAAAATTATTTCCCAAAATTGAGGTAGAGAAACTGAAAATTAGTAATGTAATATAGAAAAAAATATGAAGTTTTAAATATCTGAGTCCAAAACTTTATTAACCTTGAGTTTCTGAGAATTCATAATTTCGAAACGTATCTCTTTTAGACGAGCCTCTCTAACAGCAATACGAGTAACAGCTTTCCATGCGTCTTTCGCTCGGTACCGAAATCCGGCGACCTCGTCCATTTTGAAATTAAATGGCTGTATTTTTAGCTCATTGTCACCACTAAGTTCCTCTAGGACTCCTTCGACCTTTACATAAATACAATTATTTTTTGCCTCTTATTGCCATTGCAGAATTGAAAATGTCATTTTACCTCTGTAAGTAATTCACTTTCCTTGATAGAAACGAATGATAACGCAGCTCCCTGGACATTAAAAAGAAAAATTAGATAAAAGGGGAATTATTAGTTGTTTTATTTTAAAGCATTAAAGACTTCTTGTATAAAAGTAATCTCTCGAAGTAGCACTGTCGTCGCAAAAAAAAAGAATGAAATGATCGCGAATACTATCATTTCGTAAAAGTTAAGTAACTCTTGGTGGAAGAGTTTTATTCCAATTGTTTTCTACTCAGGCATTATATCAAAATTTGAAGTTACCTGATTATTTCCTCTCGCAGTCCTGCCTACTCGGTGTAGGTACGAAGATGAATCGAATGGGAAATCAAAATTGATAACGTTGGACACAAACTGAAAATCGATCCCTCTAGCTACCCCAGACTCTTTGTCTCTCTTAAAAGGCACTTTCTTTTTTGAGCTGGAACTCGCTTCGGCTTTATCGCTGCAAATATAAAATTAAAAATTATATTAAAAATCGTTTGTAATAATAAATATGTACAGAATTTTGGTTGCATATTTCACCTTCCAGCTGCTTCGTCTTTTACAGCAGGTTTTTCATCTAAATATCTATCGTCAGAGGCAATTATTATATTATATGTCCCCATATTAAATTGCTGTACGGTGTGCCAGCGAGAGAGTTGAGGCAGTTCTGAATTCAACACACAGGAACTGATTCCAAATTGCTCCAAATACAGTTTTAGTTTGTATGAACGGTCCACAGTATTCACAAAAATTAACGACTTTCCTCTGACAAGACTCAATTTAAATAATGCGTAAATCAAAACAAATTTATCTTCTTCTTCTGCCTAAAAAATTTATTAAATTATATTTTTTGAATTTGTTATTATTATCACTTGATTGAGCATAATGTAATTACGTCATTAAAGGTGAAGTAAAATAACAAAAGAATCATCTTACCCGAATAACATAATGAGCTAATTGGCTAGCCGACGGCATTAATGGTTCTTGTAGCTTTAGAATAACTGGGTTAACTAACACTAATTTCTTAAGTTCCATAACCTGTTCTGACAAAGTGGCGCTTGCGAGAATTGATTGGTGAACTTTCGGAAGATATCCCATCAGTTTCTTAATGTCCTCTTCAAAGCCGTACGAAAAAACTAAATCTGCTTCATCGATTACTAGAATTTCTAAGGAGTCTTTGAGATCTAAATTCTTTCCTTGTAGATGGGCTAAAATTCTTTGAGGAGTGGCGACAACAATATCTGGTTTTTCATTTAGCAAGGATTTCACAGACTGCAGGTCTCCTTGGCTAGCTATGTCGACAACTTTTATGTCCCGGGAGCAGAAGGATGTCAACTGAAGAGTGTTACTGAATATTTGATGACTGAGCTCTTTGCTAGGAGCCAGGATCAAAGCGCGGATATTCTGCTCTCGGGCACTGCTTTTGATGCTCAATATTTTCTGTATCACAGGCAATGAAAACGCAGCTGTTTTTCCTGAACCAGTTCGTGCTCTCGCTAAAACATCTTTCCCTTCCAATATTAATGGTATTGCTTTCTCTTGAATTAGTGTAGGTTCTTTCCATCCAAGATTCGCGACCGCCTATAAATGTCATTTAATAAAAAAAAAATATAAATACTTCCTACGAAAAACAATTTTAGCTTAGCTAATATGACAATACCACCCTACGTAGTAAATATCTAAAGGAATTTAAATTTTGTCACTTTTTAAGAACATCCAAATAAAACACAATATGAAAAGTAAAATAATGACGATCTCAATAGTTACATTTGCAACAAATAATTATTTTGATTAAATTCACAATTTAATACATGGCAAAGCATTGTCACCGAAACAATTTAAAATTGACTTTAAAATCGCAAATGACAAATGGATTTTATCCCTTCACCGTCTGAAAATCAACAAAATCAAATAAAAAATGTACCTTTAAAAGCCTGTCATCTAGGCCCATTTGATTAAATTTTGCCATTTTTCGGCCGTGTTATACAAAATATCTTCTTTTACTATTGCAATTAGAATACAAACTGATAACTAAACCCTTAACAGAAGTTCGGGCTAATTAAACGTGCCAAATGCGATGCAGATCTGCACACGTGGTTCCGCAATCTGTAAAACTAAACTGCATATAGTGTAGTAAGTGAAGTGACTGCAGTAGTGTCCGTAATTAAATACAAACTCTTCTCGATCTGGAAGTCTCTAGGTTCAATTCTACTTTTTGTACAACGTGCGTATTTCAAAATCCCCCGCTCTTACATGTTCATGAATTTAGCAGGCAAAGTACTCATGCTTTCTTCTTCGTCAAGTTACTAAAACTAAAGTCACCGGCGGCATTGATTTAACATATAAATAATGCTAGCAATACAATGTATAAAATCATAGGATAAATAATTAAAAGCGTTGAAACCCAGGGTTTCGTCTCATTTATTTCTGGTGATAATTTCTGTGATTACTATTATGATAAATGGATATTACGATTTTGTTGAGTAAAACTCTAGAGTCAAATAAAAGACAATGATATTATATAAGGCTGTAACTACTGGTAGATAAAAAAAATTGCAAACTAAGTAGCAATGGCAGCATTAATAATATTCAAACTTAAAAAACCCTATGGAAATGGAAATTATAATATTCTTTTTCTGTTATTATTTTTACTCTACTATTTTTCTATTTTGCATTAGGTTGTAATTAGTTATAATCATAATTATTCGTTTTTAGAAAAATAAACCCTGGCTACCGTTCGTCGACATTCTATGTGCTTGTAGTAAGTAAATCCATAATAAAAATTAAATAACCCAGAATAACCACGCGTTGGGTTTGCTACACTAGCAAAAGAGTGCCTGTCACATTTACACGTACAACGGGGCCAGTAACTTTAACTTTGCCGCTTCTATCTATGTATTATGTATATTGTATTATTGTATACATCTTCTTATGTATTTATACTGTTACATGCAGCCAATTAAGGTAGACGACGCATACACAATAGTAATATTCATCATACGTTCTTGTATATTGTATCGAGCAATCGTTATAGCTGTCCGAAAAAGGCTTAAGAAAGCAAAAATTAAGCGACGTGCAAGACTAGCACAGCGCAAGCTAAAATCAAAGACAGTCCTGCACTGCATTTCTATTCAGCAACTGAGTGTATTAAATTTTCTTTAGCAGTTTCTGAATTTTGTAAACCGATTCAAATCTTCCATTAACAACTTGTAGACGCAGAACTGCCGACAAAATTTTTATTTTATCTAATTCTGTCTTCTTAAGTTAACTATTGTTGATTCTTAAATGAAACAACCTCCTATTTAACTAGTTGAACATCCAACACTCTCCGATTGTTCACCTGTGGGCATTTATTTGCATTACTGTCTTTGCATTATTAATTGCATAACGTAGAAGATTCGTTAAAACGTTTTTTTTGTGATTTCGTCGCATTTTGATGGTCAGTGTTGGTAATTTTCCGGTCTATTGATTTTCTGTTTTCGCTGTTCTCTGACTATCTATAGTTTATAGTACGCGATAGTATTTAAATTAAATCTCTTACTTCTGCTCTCGTTTATTTTATTTAACCTCAAAATTTAATTTCAGTTTATATTTTTTGCAGATGGAAACTGCTATTTCTTTAAACTAACCTCTTCTTATAGAACTGAATTTTACTACGACGTGAGGAATTAAGCAATAATTATACAGTAATTAGTAACTATTTATCCTGCTGTAGTCCATAGTTGTAAGTGGTAAGTAAAAATGTATACATTTCACATTTGTCATTCAAACAATCTGATTGTAGTGTTACGAAATTGACAATTTAATTTATCGCTTTACAGATTACTTTCAACTGTGCTTCAAGACAGTTTCATATTTTGTAAGCATCGGTTTCAGAAGGAAGTATATTCACAATGTCAAGACGCCGCCTGGACATTCCAGATTCAATTAACTCCAAAAAGTCGTAAGTACATTTTATCGTTTGGGAATCTAAACTGCTAGTAATATAGCTAGCTGGAAACTATTTTATTTTGCATATTAACATATGCAATCCGTCTGCTATGCGCGCTTTATTTCAGTTTTCAGTTTATTTTTATTCTTTGCATTTATAAAAAGTTAGTTTACGAGCCTTTCTCTTGTGGTTGAAGGAAAAACTATAAAGAATCTATTTCTTTACTTTTTAGTAAACTTGAGGATAATATTAATAGACAATTGCCGATCAAACCTGTACCGCAAATCAACCCTTACAGCACAATGGTCTATACTCCACGATATTTTGACCTTCTGAAAAAACGGAAACAACTTCCAGTATGGGAGTACAAAGAAAAGTTCATGGATTTGCTAAGCAAACATCAAACTATTGTTTTAGGTAAAGTTTTGTTTTATTGCTCATTAATTAAATCCATTAATTCATATTTACAGCCGTTTATACGTATAATTTTTACATACTGATTACTTGTACTTTAGTGGGAGAAACTGGCTCAGGAAAAACAACGCAGATTCCCCAATGGTGCGTTGAGTATTCTCGGAGTGTTGGTAAAAGAGCCGTGTCCTGCACACAACCCAGGCGAGTGGCAGCGATGTCCGTCGCCCAGAGAGTGTCAGAAGAAATGGATGTTAGTTTGGGTCAAGAAGTTGGTTATAGTATACGTTTTGAGGACTGTTCCTGTTCCAAAACGCTTCTCAAGTGAGTTTTCATAATAATTTTGTAATCTCATTCATTTTTTTGGTAGGAGTAAAATATTAATATATATTTTTTTTGCAACGAAAAGGTATATGACAGACGGTATGCTTCTCCGTGAGGGTATGTCTGATCCCATGATGGAAAACTACCAAGTAATTTTGCTCGATGAAGCTCACGAGAGAACTCTTGCAACGGATATTTTGATGGGCGTCCTAAAAGAGGTTATCAAGCAGAGAAACGATCTGAAATTGGTGATTATGTCAGCAACACTGGATGCTGGAAAGTTCCAGGTAATTATACAGTGAACCTCCTCGTCTTACAAAAACATTTAAGATGACAATTGCAATTCTTAGATTTGTCTGTTATTTTCTTGGAATTTTTTAGCAATATTTTGATAACGCACCATTGATGAATGTACCTGGAAGAACTCATCCAGTAGAGATTTTCTACACACCAGAGCCAGAGCGAGATTATTTGGAAGCTGCAATACGGACTGTAATTCAGATTCACATGTGTGAAGAAGTGGAAGGGGATTTATTATTATTTTTAACTGGTCAGGAAGAAATTGAAGAAGCATGTAAACGTATTAAACGGGAAATTGATAATCTGGGCCCCGAGGTTGGTGAATTGAAATGCATTCCATTATATTCTACATTACCTCCAAACTTGCAGCAAAGGATCTTTGAGCCCCCTCCAGGCCGAAAAGCAAACGGAGCGATTGGAAGAAAGGTAAATATATTCCTTCAAACGCTATTTGTTATTTTGTATTGTCCATATGCGTCATTTGTATTATTTTTTTATTTTTACTATTTAAAGATGAGGTTTGACTTAACCCAAAATATTATTTATTTTCAGGTTGTTGTTTCAACTAATATCGCAGAAACGTCGTTGACCATTGACGGTGTCGTTTTTGTAATAGACCCAGGATTTGCAAAACAGAAGGTTTATAATCCTAGAATTCGTGTTGAGTCATTATTAGTATCCCCCATCAGTAAAGCCTCAGCTCAGCAAAGAGCTGGACGTGCTGGAAGAACTAGACCAGGAAAATGTTTCAGGTACTTGAAAATTAAGCATTACCATACTAATCCAGTCCCAATAATTCAAAAATCCTTCCTACATACCTAACCTGAGTAAAATTCTTAAGAAAAACCACGACTTGAGGATAAGGAGACATTCTTGTTCTGACTATAATAATAATAAACCTATAATAATAGGATTTAAAATTCAGCGTATCAATATTAGCGTCATATAATATAGCTACCAAATAACTATATAATAGTCTTATTAGTTACTGAATTTTGAATTACATTACTTGTTATATGAATAGACAAAAAGCAAATAATATTGATTCAATCGAATCAGCTTCTGTAGACCTTACTTACGAAGGGCAACCTCATTTATTGACATTTCCTTTGTCTCCTCAAACGTTATCCTACCTCCTACCCTAAATATCAATTACAGTTTTAACATTCGTTCTTATGTATTTTTAGGTTATACACTGAAAAGGCCTTCAAACAGGAAATGCAGGAAAATACATATCCAGAAATTTTAAGATCTAATTTGGGCTCAGTGGTATTAAATCTGAAGAAATTGGGGATCGACGATTTGGTCCACTTTGACTTCATGGATCCCCCTGCCCCTGAAACATTGATGAGAGCATTGGAACTGTTGAATTATTTAGCTGCTTTAGACGACGATGGGAACTTGACTGAACTTGGAGCTATGATGGCAGAGTTTCCACTGGATCCTCAGCTTTCTAAATTACTTATTGCTTCCACCGAATACAGCTGTTCCAATGAAATACTTTCTATAACAGCCATGCTTTCCGGTATGTACTCTCACACATTATCAAATTCTGAAGACACATTTCTTAATTTGTGCCTGAGAGAAATAAATAATCTACAACCATTTGTATAGTACATTGTTAAATTGAAAGGAATTAAAATATTGACATTTTTTACATTCTTTATAGTGCCTCAGTGTTTCGTCAGACCAAATGACACAAAAAAAGCGGCGGATGATTCCAAGCTTCGCTTTGCCCACATAGACGGAGATCATTTAACATTATTGAATGTTTATCACGCATTCAAACAAAGTATGTAGTTTTATATTTGTTATTATATGGATATCTATACATTCAGGGCATATCGTACATAGGTACCTAATTATTTGTTTGTTTTTTTGTAATAGATAATGAGGATCCTCAATGGTGTTATGAAAATTTTATAAATTTTCGAAGTTTAAAACAAGCTGACAATGTAAGGCAGCAATTATCTCGTATAATGGATCGTTTTAATCTGAAGAGAAGTTCCACAGACTTCACATCTCGAGAATATTACATTAATATTCGAAAAGCTTTGGTTTCAGGATTCTTCATGCAGGTGAGAAAACTCAATCAACTTTAGCAATCGTTTTCCAGACTTTGATTTTGATCATAATTTTGACCCTAAAATTTGGTTTTTGTTCATAGGTTGCTCATCTAGAAAGGAGTGGGCATTATCTTACCATTAAAGACAACCAAACGGTTCAACTACATCCTTCAACCTGTTTAGACCATAAACCAGAGTGGGTTTTGTACAATGAGTTTGTTCTCACAACTAAAAACTATATAAGAACTGTTACCGACATAAAGCCGGAATGGCTTCTAAAAATCGCCCCTCAATATTATGATTTGGGCAACTTTCCACAATGCGAGGCCAGACGCCATTTGGAAATACTAAAAACTAAACTAGAAAGCAAACAATTTCAAGATTTCTAATTCTTAAATTAATTCACTCATGTATTTGTCTATTACTGTTTAGTTGTTTTTCTCTTGTCTCGGCATAGTTTTGGCATAATATGGACGTGTGTTAAACTTTAAATAAAATAAATGGCACATTGCTCTTTCTGTGTAATATTCAATATTATTATAAAGACAAAACTTGTACTTGCAGGCCTTACTATTGAGGTATCGTTGTTTTTCAAGCTTTTAGATTTATTGTACAAATCATTTACGAAGAAATGCAAAATAAAAATTCTTATAAAATATTTTATGAATTATTGACATATATGCAAATTAAACGAAAATATTGTTCATACACTACTTTAAAAAAACTACAATGATTGATGACCAAAGAACAGTGAGTGGCCAATAAAATGCAAATATACATCGAAAAATATGAATATGGAAACAGATAAATCATTTCACCATTTTAGTTAAACTAGCAGCATTCTATACCAAAAAACCTCTTCAGTTATGTAGAGCACGTAGTGTAACCTTCTCTACAGCATCTTTATCAATTTCCATTAAGATTTAGTTTGTGCATCGTTATAACTATCGAATAGAAACAACATCATATCCATACACATTATTTTCCTTTTTCTGATTCTATGAGCATTTATCATCACAAAAAAGAGGGAAATTATGGATTTTGTTAATCAACTTTTAATTTTCTTTATTTTCCTTCCAACTAATCTAAAAATGACATCACTAAGCAAGTCTGTATTTCCAGTCGGACTTTGTTCATGTAAACAAATTTATTTAACTATGATACTTTGAGTTTTTATTCCAAAAATTCGTTGACGTAGACATAAACTTTTCCATGAAAAGTAACAAAGGCCATGCTGAAAGTATTCACCAGTTTGGATTTATCTTCTTTATCTTCCCTACTCATGGCGTATGAACCAACGACGAAACCTAAAATGAGTAATGAAATGAAATTATCCTTTAGAAAGTTATTGTTGAACATTGCATGCAGCTAGCAAAGCACAATAAAATGATTTCTTACCAGCAACACTTTCATCGAAGTGAAATCGAGTTATTGACTTATCAACGGACGAGTCAGTCTTTGTGTCAAGAATATAAGTATCCCCTTCCCAGCCAACGAAGATGACCTTCCCATTCAGTTGATGTAATGCAAGTATTTGATGATCGCACTGAAAGGTTCTATTTCAAAATGGAATTACATTAGTATTAAACTGCTGAAAAATATCTGGCATCTAGACACTCAGAACGGCCCAGGATTTATTAAAAAAATTACCACTGAAGCCTTATATGATAATGAACCTTAAAATTAAAAATTATCTGAGGGCTCTGTTTAGTTCAAGAGATATCCGACCTAAAGTACAAGTTAATTTAACAATGAAATATCACGGAGAATCAGAATTTTTAAGCTAACATGTAGATAACCTCCCTAAAATATGTGTAGAACGAATGGAGGAGGTAGCAAGGGGAGACTAAGTTGGAGACATCGTTCTATTACTGATAACTACGAGACAATGTTTTGATAGAAAAATTTTCAAATTTGGGTTGTCCTAGGTCCATTATAGCCTTTTATCGCCAGAGATTCTTTCAACTGACAAAAACTCAAAAATCTGTACTTTCTGTACGACTGTTTTTTAGTTATTAATTTCATTTGATATCTTACATTTAAATCGTAGTCATCTTTAAATGACAAATTATTATATATTCCATTTATTACCTTTCAATGCTGTTTCCTTTGGCAATTAGTATAGTTCCGTCAGTCGTTGCAATAGCATAAGAATCTCTGTCATTGTTGCCACCTGGAGAAGATGAAACGTTGCCTGCTACTTCGGTAGAAATATTTTGATTTCGCATGCTACTTTTATCCAACTCGTAGTGTTCAATAAGAATATGGTCTGCTGGAGAAGCGTTTCGTAATCTGAGAAAATATTAAAATTGTTTTATCATTCATTTCAATTTCTTGAGCAAAAAACGTGGATATTTATGCTTCAATTGACTACATTTAAAAGAACGAGTAGTGAGAGTTTACTTACATAGAATAATCTTGAATTGCTGTTTTTGCAGATCCATCCTGAGAGATTGATTGTGAGTTGCTGCCTGAATTTGATTCCAATAAAGAGGATAAATTAAATTCACTAGCTCCACTACCGGCTTTTTCATTTATAGGACGACTAAGGGGAGACTCGGTAATTTTTGTGACTGAGCCTCCAGGTTGGGCGACTAGAATTGATACTAAATTTTGGTTAGAGTGTAAAGAAACTGATCCAATTTGGCTGGCGAATTCCCATTTGTTCATAGGGTACAGACGACCGTCATACACGTCTAATTCTGATTTGTATTCGTCCTCCCTGTCTTCTTTACCAGTCTGTTACGTTTTAAAAGGAATAAAAACGATTAAACCAGATAAATATATTTAAATGCACTAATATTAAAATTAAGCAATCAAAAAATATTGTACTGATATTTCAAAATTAAAAATCATGTCTAGTAATGTTTCGAATTAAAATAGAGAGAATTTACCGCTTCGTCAGCAAAGACTTCCAGTTTCCACTGATATGTTCTCAAAACCCTATCGGTGAGCCCGACTATTAATTCCAACAGTCCATCACCATTTACATCTCCAAGAATGGCAACTTTAGTATTACATACAATTCGCTGAGAGTGAAAAGGACTCAAAATATGATGATATTCAGAAGAGCTGTGGGGAGAGAAGTCGACGTCAAGAACTTTCTCGCTAGAATTAAATTCATACTGGACGTCAAAGATGTGGCACCACCCCTCTACAGTAACAGCCACTAAAACATTTCGACTAATATTTAGTAAATCTCCAACAGCCACGGCTGAAATCGTCCCCAGATCCGACGCACAACAAAGACACCTGTCATTTCTATAAACAAACAAATCTCCTCCGGTTGTGCCTAGTATCAGTTCACTAAATCCATCATTATCACAATCTCCGAAGCATATGGCATTTTTAAGGACACTGCCGGAGAACTTGAGTTCTATACAATCAGAGAACGAAAGAGTACGCATTTTAAGAGCTTTAACTCAAAGTACGTATCATAAGTATTGTTCCATAATTCAAAAATTGTTGTCAGTGAAACTAATGAAGAGCAATGTTGTCAAAAGTAAAAAAACTAAATAGACAAATCTTTTTGACTGATGGATTATAATATTTAGTCAACTTGTATACTCATATCAAGGTCACAATGTTCAATTAGTTTTTTATTCGGTACGAGATTAATGGGTACTCTGTCTTTGAGCATTTCAACGTTCAGTATTTGCCAGCGACTAGGAGGCCACACTATGCACTTTGCCTTAGATTTGACTAAACCTAAGGCAACTGGGCCAAAAATATTGGAGTCTAAGGATTGGCCACGATGATCTCCTTCGATCCAACAGTGACCTGGAGGGACCGTCACGTAAGGTTTGTAATATCCATGTGTTTCCACTACGTCACCCTATAAAAACTTTGTATTATTGATCTTGACAAAACTATCTCCACATATTTTAACGTTATGGGAAGCAAAAAACAAGGAACTTAAAAATTTGTTTAATTATTTTCTTACCCCTAATGCAATTACTCGCTTTATAATTCTTAATTTTGGATCTCGCGGAGAAATTACTGCAATGATATCGCCTCTGCGTATGGAACTGTAGGAATTCGTCGCTATTGGCCAATTGTGAAGGAAAACATAATCACAGATTTCGGATCCATCGGGATTAAAAACAGGTTGCATTGAATACCCTTCAACTCTGGCAACATATCCAACCACGTCAACTATTGTGATACCCGTTGGCACTCCTATAGCTATCGCTTTGAAAATAGATACCAAAGAACGAGATAATTTAAACATTTGATCAAGATGTACCTGATCCAAAGACAATTACTTAAATTTAGATTTGGAATCAGAGCGCCAGATATGACCTCTTGATTATCAGCTTCACCAACACAGACCGCGCCGTGTCTTCTCAATCAAATTCTTCAGTTTATTCCTTTATTTCATCTGCGCACTGTGGGAAGCTTTTCATCGCAACCAACACCCTTCGGTGTCTGGGAATACATGTCACCTAAAGTACGCCGAAGTACGCGATCATATTATATGCAAAAAATTGAGAAAAAAATTAGCTTTCGTTGAGAGTTGGTTCCACCACCCGCAATTAGCCGCAAAGGGAGATATTGACAATTGAAAATTCGGTAAATAACGACTACCCGTACGGAAAATTATGTTATTCAATAGAACACTGTAAAGTAAACATAATTTTCCGTACGGGCAGTCGTTATTTACCGAATTTTCAATTGCCAATATCTCCCTTTGCGGCTAATTGCGGGTGATGGAACCAACTCTCAGCGAAAGCTAATTTTTGTCTCAATTTTTTGCATATAATATGATCGCGTACTTCGGCGTACTTTAGGTGACATGTATTCCCAGACACCGAAGGGTGTTGGTTGCGATGAAAAGCTTCCCACAGTGCTGCGGTATGAATTTAGATGTGTAAGGTCCTAAATGAGCCAGCTTCTAATAACGGTAGCTACCTAGTCAGCAAGTCACGAGACAAAATGGTTACGATAATGGCGCGACGTGGTAAGTGACAGCAGTTCAGAATTACCAACTCATTCCAGTCATTTCACCTTCATCTTCATCATATTTATTACTATTCTCTCTTTTTAGTTTATACGCATCTCTTGGCATATACACTTGCCATAAATCTTTCCAGTTGCTCTCGGACCACTAACCTGACCTCAAAAAAAAATTCATAACAATGGAGGCCGAAATCCGAAATAATTTAGTTTATCTCACGAATCACCTAACAAGTTTGCCAGAAGTCATGGATTATCTTATTCAGCACGATATCATATCAACAAACGAAAAAGAAATCATTGTAAGTTATTTTTTGGACTATTATAGTAGCTAAGTAACTAAGTTTAATATTTATACACATTCATTTTGAATCAGGAAACATGAAAGTAACAATTTTTAAATAGGATACAGAAAGGACCAGCCAAGAAAAGAACTCGAAACTTTTGTCTACCCTTAAAACGAAGGAATGGAATCGCGTCGGCAATTTGTTTTTGAAAATACTGCTGCTAACGAATAACGAACATTGTGCCGAAAAAATTCAAGGGATTCCAACTTCAAGCCAAAAATGGAATCGTCTGTTACATCCAAAAATGAAGTCAAAGTGGTGGCCCAATATCAAACCGCTGATTACATCTCTACATAAAAGGAAAATCGGGTCGAGGTTGTTAGTTGAAGAGCTGCATAAACGAATTTTGGCAGATGAAAACCGAATGGTCGTCCTCTGTGAATCTGCAGATGCAGCCAAATATTCCGGGATGGGCGGAATCGGGAAAACACTCACAGCCAAGTGGTACGCAAATCACTACGAAAAAGAATATGACCACATCTTGTGGTTCGATTGTGGGGAAGGAAGTTTGTTGCATTCATTCAAGAAATTGGCGATGGAATTGGAGGTCAAAAATTGGGACAAGTACATCGAAGTGGAAGATTATTCCAGACTCTCTTTCCAAGAATTGTCGGAGTTCAAATGTCTGTGGATTTACGACAATGCGGCGAGTTACAAAGAAAAGGAAGGAATCATCAATGTTCTTCCGATAAAACAAAATAACTTTTTCTGTCTGATCACGTCACGAAGTCGAGAGTGGGGAGTGGAAGATGTTGGCTATGGCAAGATATCCGAATTAGAACTCGACATTTTCAATGAACAAGAAAGTCTGGATTTCTTAAAAAATAAATTGAGAAAAGATATAAACTGTTCGGATTTGGAATTGAGAGAGTTGAGTCGGCTGCTGGGAAATCTTCCGATGTCCATGGAACTCGCTCTTGCAACTTTGAACGGAAAGAAAATGGAAATACAGAAATACCTGAAAAAACTACGTGAGAAAGATTTAAAAATATTAGGCGTCAAGTTCGACAAATACGAAGAAACGATCAACAAAAACATCAAAATTTCCATTGAGGAAATTCAGGAAGAAGAAGCAGGAGATTTGGCGATCAAAATTTTAAACGTGTTTGGCTACATCAGACCCGACGGCATCTCACAAGAATTCATACAAAAAATTTTCAATTCCCAAGTTGACGAGTCGATTGACTTGCTAGTCAAATATTCACTCATTTCCAAGGAAAAAAATTTTTTTTATTCTAGCCTCAGCATCCACCGACTACTACAGCAAGTACTGAGGCACAACGGCAAGAATAAAGAAACAGAAATTCTGAAAAAGATTCTCGGCTGTGAGGGATTCATCGACTACAAATTAATTCCCTTCACGAAATATGCAAATAAAAAACTACAAAAGGAGTTCCCGAAAGTAAAGGCAGAGTTATTGGACCAGAAAAAGCTCCATAATTTGATGATAGAAAAAAGATTGGACGAATGTGTTCAACTCGCGCGATTCATCGATGAGGAAATGAAGACAAATACAACAAAATTTAATTTTGCAATTTGTCTGCACAAAGACGGCCAATCGGAAGAATCCATCAAAACTCTCAAGGAATTGGATGGACAACTGAGAGACGAAATAAACTACAAAAGAGAAGATGTTGAGATGGGTCTGCTGAAATTGGAGGCTGAAGTGTCGAGAGAGTTATTTGGAGGTCATTTGTTGCTGCCTTACTGCAAAATGAACAAAGAAAAGGCGAAAGAAATTCTCGAAAACAAAAAACGATTTCTATTTTTGTTTTCACAAGAGAATTTGGATATTCTCATTCGACTGCTCCAAGAATATTTCAGACATTCCAATTACTCTCTTAAGAAGGACTGGGACAGTTCATTGATTGAATTAACGTTGGATGTACAAACAAAGACAATCGCATTGATGGATTGTTGGCTGCGGTTGGATTCTTTTGATCTACTCTCTCTTGAGCATCTTCGTTTATATAAGGTGCAAGTGTTGAATTGGACTAAATGCAACTGGATTGTAAACCAACTCTATTTAAGGGAAATTTCATTAGTGGAGAAGACCAACATGAAAGTACAAGAAATGACAATTGTTGACTCTTCTTTGGACATTTCCTGTCTCCCAGAAACAATTCACAAAATAACTCTAGATAGAATGAGTGACGTGTTTACAAGTAGAGGAGTGCAATTGCCACACTTAAAACAATTGACATTAATAAACATGATGGATGTGAGTTGTTTGTGTCATTTCCACACAGCTCCACTCAATGGCATTGAATTAATTCATATTAGAGGAGTGAATATGGATCTCTTACCACCAAATCTCACCACCCTTAAAATTAATAATCATGTTTCTTATAATGATCGTATTGTTTCTGATGGTGGAGTGAGGAGTGTGGACAATCTCAACCTCGCAGGATTCTCTTTTAAACAAGTGGAGGAATGTTTGAGTCACTTCCAGACACACAACCTCATAATTGAATATTATCCTGCACTTATTGGAGTTGAAGAGTTGACGTTGTTGATGAAGAAACCTATCAAAACGATCGCACTTGGACCAATTACCTGGGGGGAAGGACTGTTCGAGAAGTATTCCAGTCACCTCGACAGACAAGGGGATTATTATTTATTGCAGGGAGGGAAGGGCAGAGCAATCGAGTGGCAGGAGTTCAATAAATTACGTTTGTTTTTGTGATGTGGATGGAAGATGTCTGGCAGGAGGGTGAGGAAGGCGAATAAATTATCTAATTTGATAGTAGATAGTTGGATTGATAATAATGTCAATTATTATTTCATTTTTTAGTTTGGTGCGCGAAGATGGGATGGTAAGTAATGAAGAAACGAATGACAAGTCGTCGACAGTCCTGCAAGTTGCATTATGAAAAATTACATGGTGGTGCCAAAAATCAACAATGAAAATCGCTGTCCAAAAATACAATCATATTTACCTTAATCGTACCCGATACTTGTAATCCATTATTTATCCCATATATATATAATATTACATAATAATAGTGCTAGTAAACCGTGTAGGTGTGTAAGTATGTACGGTGAACAGGGATCTCCATACAATAACTGTGATAGCAAAAGCAAAATATACGAGCACGTGTTTAGCTTCTAATTACTTTGTTTGTATGATTTCTATAGGATTTCAGCAATACTATTTTTCAGGTTAAAAACAAGTTGCTCGGACAAATATTTGTTCCAGGGCAGTACTCTGTTCATTTTTCATACACTGCTGTATCTTAACTTTGAATTAGCAAATGCCCTAAGAACTATTACTAATAAACCGCTACAATTTTCCATATCGGATAAATCAAAATTATATACAATTTTCGAATTAAATAAGCGTTGCATTTATTCAATAATGTCGCTCACTTACAATGTACCTATATGTAATGCATGGGTATCACAATAAATAATATGAATATCACAGTTTAAGAAATGCATTAACACAGACTGAAATAAATGCGCAGATATGTATATCTAAAATGCCGCACCATACATACACCTACGCCATACAACGTTCACAATATTAAGTTTGTCGTTGACTTTTGTTCACAAATCAAGATATAATATTATTACCTCCAGTATATAGCTATTTCATTGGACATACATCATCAAAACTGACTAAGAATCGATTTTTATATAATTGTCATTATTTTAATGGACCTTATATTTATGAATATGTGCGTAATATTTTTTATGGATATAGACAAAAGATGAGTAACTGTAGGGCTGTTGTACGCATCAAACGAAGCTAGACAGAATTGTATTGACTGTCTCAAGCCGCAGTTTGTTTTGTATAGTGAGTAGGTAGGCATATCCTGTGGCTGTTTGGCGGTGATTGTACCCTTTGTATATTCACTATGTACATCTTTCTTGTGTTCGTTCTCTATTTGTATGAGGGGTGTTCAATGTCAATAATCGCAGCCAGCCAGCCAGCCCGGCATACATGCTTTTAGGTTGTCAGCCAGCCCGGCACACATGCTTTTCATTTGGCAGGCAGGATGGCAGCCAGGCAGGATGGCAGCCAGGATGGATGGCAGCCAGGCAGGATGGCAGCCAGGCAGGATGGCAGCCAGG
>JAAAYG020023202.1:0-17849 GCA_009936455.2 Tomocerus minor | reverse complement strand
GTCTGTCGTGATTAGCCCAATAGTTTTGCGTCGTGATTGTGTAGCGGCAAAATTAATGCAAGGGTGATGTACAGAGACATAAGCTCAAATTGAAGCAGGGAAGAGACAACTCTGGTGGGGCTGCTGGGGTGGGGAGTGAGGTGTAGGATGCCCCGTGTAAAATTCGTTAACGCAGTAAAACCAAGAGTGCCTATTCTCCTTGAGCCTTTTCTCTGGACCGTGACTTGACTAACACCACTTGTGCTTCCCTTTCCCTCCACGCATTAACAAAAAAATGTCAACTTCGGGTCAGAAGGTCATAGGGCATTTGTTTTTAAATGAAAAGTTTACCTGGCGAATTCGCTTTTGAATGAGCCATCTCCGGTTATTCTACGATAATAGGTTCTTCAAAAAAAGGCTCCTACCACAGATCACAGAAATTCTATCTCGGCTATATATATCATAATATATCTGCAAATGAGTTGAATGTTACATACAATTTCCCCAACAAATAAATGCATGTTTTTATTTAGGAATAGCAACATTCCAGATAAACACCGCCTTTCAAAAGAATGTTTCAAACTGGACCAGAGAATATATGAGATATATCGGGAACAAACAAAAAAAGAGGTGGAAAAGGTCTATCAAAAATATGAGTACGAATCTGCTAGATCCATTGCCCTCGTAGAGAAAATTCATAAGAACTTTTTAGACGAAATTGAGACTCCTCACATAATCGTGAAAGATATCAGTCACATACTTCAAGTCCACACGATTCGCAATCGCTACATTTCAACGGAATTACGTGAAATTCTGCAGAAAAATAAAGATACTATATTGAAAGAAAGCACAACTGTTAAACAAGGGGACGAATTTGATATCAGAGCCGATAAAATAGAGCTCCCTCCTGTAAAACGAGTCTATGCTAAGGACCTTATTGGAAACTATGAAGGGAAACAATACAGAGTTAATACAATCCAGGCAATTAGAAACCTGGAAAAACGACTGGAGAAAAAGTACAAACGAGACAACAAGGTTGTTATTATGCTACATGCCAAATCTATGAAAGCGATGTACCATGTTTGAAATATATAATATAAGGGGTGATTTGTTTTTTAATTTCAGATTCGGGACTTGGAACTTCAAAGAATAGCCGAGGATTACGTAGCACCCGAAGATGTCCAAGCTTTGGAAATTGCAAGGGCCACCAGAGGAGACTACAAACTGAAAACATCCAAAGATTATCTAGGGGAACAAATTTCCATCGCCGTTCGGAGACAGAGGGTTCTAGATTTGAAATTGGAAGTATGATCTTTCAGTATATATTGTAGCTTATCATTATCTGAAATCTTCTACCCAATTTTGCATTTCACATTATTTTCCACATGAACAGATTATATTAATAATTGTATGTATATTTAGATGTACAATATGATGTCTGGCTTCAATAAAAATGTAATAGACCTCAGAGATGAAAAATACTTCGTGGTTAAAGAGTGTCGTAAAAGGGAGGAGCAATTGAGACGATTGAGGAAACTGATTCCAAAGGAGCTGAGAAAACCAATCCCTCGTGTATTTGATGTTGAGCCGTGTGAAGAACCTGAAAAGAAATTTGAAATCACGCCAGCACAAATAGCGGAGAGACAAAAGAAGAAATTGATTGCTGCTGGTCTCTTTGATAAAAAAGGGCAAATTGTATGAAAATGAAGATTTTTTTAGATACCTATGTAACTTATAGGTTTTTACTATCTAAAGGAATTAGCTTGAATTAAGAGATGTATTGACTCTTTTTCCAGATGGACGAAATGCGTGGGGCCCTAAAACACGTGGATTTCACTAAAAAGACAGCACCAAAAAATAAAAAGCAAGAAGTAGTCAAGAAAAAGCAAGGTCCTCAGCGCCAACAAGGGTACACGCAAACTACACGCGCAACTCGCTCCGAAGAGCTGGAAGACGAAAGCATGTCAACTCACAAATATCGAAAATGTGTTTTCAATCCAAAAACCGCAGTGGCCCGTCAGCGATATGAACTCCTTGTTAGCCAGAGATGTTTTGAACAAGATAACATTCTTAATGAACTAAATAATATCACAGCATATTTCAAAGAACGAGTAAGACTTTTAGGAGATGATCGCATTATGATTCAGTTGGATCTCAAGTTGATGTCTCTTCGGCTCATGAATATGATTGCGGAATTACAAATTGTCAAAGATTTTGAATCGGAAGAAAATAGTGTGTTGGACAGGCTTCGGGCTCAAAAAGTAGAATGCTATGCGGCTAGAGATCGTCTAGAAAAAGCAAAACGACGATTGGCAAAAGCAAAAGCGGAGCAACTGAAAATGGAGGAGAGTATTGCAGTAGTGCAAAAAGAAGTGGGTGTAGTTATTGCTGAAAAGCCTAAACATGCGGAATATTTGTGGAAAGTTTACCGCAAGAAAATTCATGTCGATAAGGAAGGAGGTATGCATTCAATAATTTATAATCTAAAGATATCCTAAATGAATTTCTAGATTAGTGTTTCAATTTTCGATTTATTATAGGAGAAGACTTAGTAGAAGGAGATGAAGATATGTTTCTGACTCGTCCCGGCTCCGAAAATTCTTCAGAGAGTGGAAGCACCAATTCCACATCTCAGGATTCCAGTTCAGATTTATTTAAGATGCCCAAACAAAAACTTGATGTCAATATTTGTCCGGAAAACTTAGATCGTGACCTTTACAGCAGAGTTTGCGATTTGAGAGAGAAGAAGGCCCATTTGGAAATGGAAGTGGAGGGGAAGAAAAAGATTGTTGATCATATTGTTAGTGACTGCAATGAAATTGAGAAAATTTACAATAAATTCGAATCTCGTCTTTTGGATATTGGCCAGGAAGTTGCTGTTGTTCAAAGGAGGAAACAAGGGCGGATGAATGATTTAATGGCTTTATGCGTTTTGAAAGCTGACCAAATCCAGTAAAAACCATGTTTGAAAAATAAACATTTAAAATTAAATATGGAATTTCATTTGCATTCAATTTGTAACTGTAGGTGTTTAGATGAAGAAGAAATGGAACATAGCAAAGGTTCCTACTTGCAACGCATAAGGAAAAGTTTTCCAGGTCATCATGAACTCATTGTTTTCCCTAAGAATGGAATAACAAAACTGGATCTGAGGGCCGATGAACTAAAAGACGAAGCCGCCCATGAGAGAGACAAATACAAGTTAGCCAAATTATTTTGAAATAAATTGAAAACCTTCAAAAATAAGAATAACTTGATGTGATGAAATGCAAAGATTTAATGGACACTAAAATATAATGTTCTACTAAGGGTTTTATTAAATCATTTTTTACAGAAAAACGAGACACATGCTTTCACGTCTCCAAGAAGAGCTGAAGAAAATGGAAACCAAAGTTAGGCTTCTGACTATAAAACTAAAGGAAGAAATGCTTCTTAAATTCAGTCAGATCATCGATATTGATTACGTATCAGCTGCAATAATAAATTTGGAATTGCTAGATTTGCAACTTAAAGTTGAGCAAGATCGTAATAGTCAATACAAGCAACAAGCTCTTGTTTTGAAGGCTTTAGAAAAAGAAAAGAGAACACTGACTGATATCACGAAGGAGAATTCGGACTGCAATATCCTTATGGCAAAAGTTATCGAGCGAGAAAGGGACGTGGATTATTATCTGTACAAAAAATCTAAAGAAAAGGCAAAAGAAGAAGAAGCTGCCCAAGATAATGCAACAGGAAAAGCAATGCATACATTACTCACGTCCCAATCTAACAGCACTTATCAAACTAACGATGATATCTACAGTGAGATGGAACGTTTAGAAGTTCTTTTAAACCAACTTCGGGACCGCATTATCTACCTGCGGACAACTATTGATGCCTTTCAGAAAAAGGATGGAATTCCAGAAAAGCCGATTTTGGAGGATATACCAGAAACAAGAAGTATGCTAATGCAAGTCAGGGCCATTGAAGCAAAATATAACACTGAGCTACAATATTTATATAAATCTTGTGCTCCTCAAGGAGGCCTTGCCCCTGTCGACATAAAGTCATCCACTGCCCCCACTACTAGCTGGATGGTCGGTGTTCCTTCCACTCCTCATGGACATGGAGAGCATCATCATCATCATCATAGCGAGCACTCACTGCATCATTCTCTTTCAACATACAACACTGCCGAATACGGTGAACAAATACTTGAATTATATGCAGCGGAACATCGAGAGCAGGAAGATTTGATGAATCCGGACGTGGATGTTGATATCGAGGCAACAAAAACGGGCAGCTACTTTCTAATTAATGAGCTGCTGGATGATCAGATGCCTACGAAGGACGAACAAGAAATTCATTGGAGCCACCACGAACCATCGTACGACAAGGATCCTCTTGTAACGACTGCTGAAAATGACCAACAGGAAGACCTGCATCAACCTCCACCAGCCACTGCTGTCGAACTGGAGATTGTACCAGATGAAGTTGAAACTAGCGAAACTGAAGTTGCAGAACAACATTCGGATAAAGATTTAAAATGATCTGAAAAATAAGTACGATATCTTATACTCGAATACTATTAGGTACGAAATGGACTCTATCACAATATTTTCCCAATTGATTCTATTGACTGTCTGATTTATTTCAGTTACACACACACACACAACTACAATTCTTTGGATCACCTCAAGTCGGAAAGTGAATATGTTTATCTATATAACCTTCGTATATTAATATTGAGGAATTTGTTTTATCTCCCTGAGCGGATTAGTGAAGTTTTATCTTGAGTTTCAAGTCTCAGACGCAGAAAAGAAATAATACCTTGAATACCACCACGTACGTTTTCAACGTCCAGTGGTAGACAGACCTAAAGACTGTAGTCCAAATGGTTATCATTTTCAAGTTGTAATTATTATTACCTTTACTGTCTATACATATGTAATGTCAAATGTCATATACCTACTCATAGTATTTTGCAGTCTTTTCTGCAATTTAATTCTATTGCAGTATATAATACGTTTCTCAAAGGCTACTCTTATTAGCTCTCGTAAACAAAAACTGATAACATTTTCCAACAGATTTCTAATAAGTCTCTAATCGTATGTTTGTGTTTGGCTAGAAGAAAATAATAACATGGTTTGAATTAGAATTGGTTAATTATTTTTGTATATTGTACAGCATAAAATTAATTATCATACTATCATTGTTGACTAATTTTACTGAAATTACAATTCAAATAGCAGCACGAAAACAATTAACATAATAGAAAAACTATTAAGAAATAACACTGTACTATTATCAAAAATGCCACATAAACATCACCGTTTTTTTACTCCCAACACGAGACTTGTGGTAAGTTACTCTGCCTATTTCATGTTTAATACTCTTTCTGTATGGCCTCTATTGTAAATTATAATCGAACTTAAATACTACTATGTATGATCGATGTACGTTCAACTATAATAACTATTATACTTTCACATCATCAAAAAACTTTTGCTTCAGCTTGGAACATTTTGTCCGGATTCCTTTACACCACAAACTCCAAGACGAAATGTACAACGCAGATGGAGAAATTATATTACATCTCACGAAGAATATTTAATGGTAAATCTACATTCAGATCCCCGAGTTCGAGTCGGTAAATGAAAAAATCTTATATCTACATTTTATACAGCTTAGTTGCCATTGATAGGATATCATTATTACACTTATAGAATTCTGTTTTATTTCCAGAGAATGTTTTCCTAACTTTGCCAATGCGATATCCAAATTGTTGCAGAAATTGTTTGATCTCTTACAACCTTTGGTGGTGTGCAATAGCTGCTGTAATATGGACAATGAATTTACTTGCAATATTTGGACTTTTTATGATGCCATATTTCTTTTAGGAAGGATTTTCCGCAGAGAATGTGTAGATATTTTCGTGCATTTGTATTCAGTACCAGCTATGGCTACGATCGATCCTCAACCAAAACTTATTCTCGAAGACCGGTCCAGTTACCCGTCATTCTCCTCTTTCTATCTATCCTTGTGCGTTTAGCCCATTATGCGCCGACTTCGATCTCGACCTGGAAATTATTGGCCAAAAAATTGTTTCGGATTCAATCGGATATTGCAGGTCACTTCCTTTCCACCACACCTACAATTTTCAGTACCATTTTGTCAGATTATGGTGGTGGTGACAAGGAAGTGGCACTGAATAGTAGTCCTTTTCTTCTTATGGTAGGTCATTTAAGATATTTATTATATAATCATTATTTTTAGAACATTATTTTCTTTAGCTAGCAAAAAGTGAAATGGATTTCCATGCAGAATCAAAAATTATTTCTTTACAAGGGCCATTTCTGTATTTTATGTCATGTACTATTCCATATTCTATTATCAACCTTTCTCTTCCAGGTTTCCAATGTCATAAAAGTCTAGGGCAACGGTAAGGAAAATTTTCAACTGTTTATCCTTTAGTATACACAACATTTAAAACAACAAAGAAGATTTCTTGGCATTTTGAATTTAATTTTTGGTGTCCTGCAGAATATATCAAAGAAAACATATTATATACACAACAAAATTGGTTGACGCAGCCTGTGAATTCTTCCCTTACACCGTCCAAAGAAGGACAATATTCCTGCATTCTTATTTTCGGATATTTACTCAAATCTGTTATTTTGAGGTAAAATTTAAGATGTGCGGTAATGTGCGTGGTAATTTTAAGTATATCGCAGCAGTAATATGGAATATACATAGAATAATCATCACGCAACGCAACAACATTCATTTTAATCTTATCTTGACCTATTCCAGACCTAAATTGATTTACACATCACAAGGAGTTGACCCAATGATTGTTTTTATTTCGTAGGCTCCCGGAATTATTCAGATATACTAGGAATCGAAAGAACTGTTGAATCAAAATGTCTGCATTGCCACCTACAGCCTCAGCAGTTGCGGCGAAGAAACCAGTACGTTTTATACTTCTAAAATGTTAAGTTATGTATTGGGAATATTGGGATTGAGATATTTTTTCTATATAGGGCTATGGCCAGAAGAAAATTGGGTCGGAGCTACCTGAAATGCCGCCGTTATCGAAGTTTGCTCCTATACTTCCCGCAACGGCAGATACTGCAGTAACAACGGCCAATACAAAGGCCGAAGAAATCAAACCATCAAAGAGGTATAAGTTATGATCATTCGCACAAACATGACGATTTATGACATCTTAGTCATTATTTCTATACATTTTAAATTCATTAAAAATTGCTAATTTTATTTCAGAGACGATATGCAACCTGCAAAAGTTACGTTCGACCTGACTCCAAAACAGGTGAAATTTCAAATTTATTCATTAGCGTTTTTTAAAATAATTTTATAATTAGTAGCTAATTAGTCATATTGTTTTCATATGGAAATATAAACAGAAACAAGACATTAAAGATGCCTTCAATGCATTCGACACTGCCGGAGTAGGATATATGAACGTTGCTGATCTTAAAGTTGCATTGCGTGCAATGGGGTAAGTTTTCATTAGCACATTTTTACAATTATCGTTACAGTCAGTTAGACTCAGTTGTTTTGAAGTGCAAGCCAATCATGCTTGATTGCAAAACGATTTTTTTAAAGATAATACATCAATTTTTAGTTTTTAAACATTGTACATGATTTGAATTTCGTTTTATTGCAGGTTCGAGCCTAAAGCTAAGGATATAAAGAAAATTGTTGAAAACGTTGACAAAGCTGGAACAGGTATGTAACTTAATTGTATTTAGCTGAAAATAAGAGTTGCCAAAGTCAGCTCAGGTATTACAACGTAGTTTTGTTTTTCATTATTTGCAGTTCAAACTATTAAATATGCCTATACAATTATTACATGATAGTTCTTGATAACAGTAGTCAATAAATTACTTTATGACCTTTGTTTTAGGCCGTTTGTGCTTCAACGATTTTATGAATGTGATTGCGATGAAAATGGCAGAAAAGGATAGCAAAGACGAAATACTGAAAGCATTCAAACTTTTTGATCGTGATGGAACAGGATATATAACTTTCAACAACTTACAGCAAATTGCCGTAGAATTGGGCGAAGGACTAGCCGATGAAGAAGTTCATGTAATTATTATTATTATAATTTCTGTAGAACTGCAAAAGATAAGGTTGAACATGATTTGTAATTTCATGTTTTCATTTATCAGGAAATGATTCAAGAAGCGGATTTGGATGGTGACGGTATGGTCAGTATGGATGAATTTTTTCGCATCATGAAGAAGACAAGTCTCTACTAACGGAGTCTTGGCGTTTTTAAGTGTTTAACGCAACATAAATGTCCTATTCTAATCAAACTATTTATATACTAATGACAAACAACTTAATATAGGTACGTTGCTTTACATTCGAAAATTCGAAATTGTATTTATTGTATAAGGCAAAGATGGAATAATTCCGACAAGAAAATAGTCCAATTCACTCTCTCTAAAATTCATTCTTGTGCCCAGAAAACTTACATATTTTCTGAAAAGGTATTTTGCCTTCAATTTAACAAAATTGAAGTTCTCTGGCCTACTCTGATAATGATTTGATCGTTTTTAAAACACGTCCAGTTAAAAACGAAACCAATCAATTTAATGCAAAATACTACAGAATTTCTGGTGCACATAGATGTAGTTTAGTTATGCCTATGTTTTACACATTGGTCAATTGAGGTGGCAAAAATCCTAAATTTTCCTCCATATTCACATATCCTCAAAAAATATCAATTGCAATCGATGCATTGACTCATTCCGTCAATCTTAAACAATTCAATAGTATATCCGAAATTGGCATTTGTGAGACACATCCCATGACCCTGTTATGTGTTAGTCGCTTAGAAAATTAAGGGAATCTTAAAGTATTATATAGTGTTCTGATTTATGTACAAGATAATGTAATTATGTAATACTATGGCTAGTAATTTTATTGGGCCGGTCCTAAAACCCTTAATTGTGTACCTTTAATAATACTTTTTGTAATACTTGCTCTATTCTACTGTCTTATTACTCTTAACATTTCTCAACACAATCAACAATTATCTGTGTTCTGTATACCAAGCGCAACAATTAATGACGTTAAGGTTGTACTTTTTTTTATTTACAACATTGATAACTTTACTTTATTAGATATTACATTAATTAAGATCGCAAAATATTACGAGAGAATATCTGATCTCCGGTTTTTTATAATTGATTGATTTTGGTATTGGGTACTGTCTGTCTGCATGAGAATATGTGTATCGTGACTTGTGATGTAAATAAGTACTCTGTCTTGTGCATTTAACTTTGAATATCTGAATAAACGAAAATGTATCAAATCGCTCTCAACATTTCATGCTGAATTTCATTGAATTTGTATGAAACCATGCAATCCCCCCCTAAAATGTCTATAAATGCATATCCTATGTTAAACATGGTTCTACTATTTATACTATATATCATATCCATTATATCCTAATCACTATTTATATACTAGACTACATTTTTCTTAATTAAATTTGTAAATATGCACTTAACGTAATTAATATAGTCAAAGATCTAAGCTTTATAATAGTAATGAATTCTCTTGATCTAAAACACATAATATAGTCTTGAAGTTTCGGGGAATAAAAGTTTCTTTCTCAGTCTTTATTTCTAGCAAACATCTGTGAATGCACAATTAAGTCGAAAGTAGAAAGTTTTAGAAAAGGTCCCGACCTAAATGTGCATAAACAACAACAGCAACCTTTGAGCCTGTTAAGCAAGTGCCGAAATTAACTGAGACTGAGTGTTTTTTGCAAGATGTGATATTTGGGGATCGTATTCATATGGTGGGAAATGTCGGTGGATTCCATTAGCAATAAGTAGTTTTTAGCTAGTTTAAATGGATATATCAGTGTTAAATCATATTCTCTGGAAAAGTTTCTTTGCTTTCAGTAGAAAGGAATATCTTGTGAGTTGTGACTAATAAATTCGTTGTATTTGGGTGAATTTCTTGACGTAGTATGGAAAATAATGGGAAGAAGGGAAACCAAAGTAAAGTAAGCCACTCATTTCAGCTGTATACTGTGATCTAGTTAGAAAAGACTTTATTTGCGGCATGCATGCATGTCTAATAGCATGTATTCGAGAGAGAGAGAGAGTATGGATCTACTTACTTACATCCCTGTATATCTTGAATAGCTACCTCTACCTCCACAATGACAAGGGAGAGAGAAATAGTAGTAGCTCTCTAGGTTTTTGTCTTAAACTTTTTGAATGTATCTTGTGTAGCGAAAGTAGAGTAGAAGGATGAAACTATAGCAAACTAAACTGCTGAACACTTTCTTTGCGAGTAAAGAACTTGGACATGACGTGACGTGACTTTCCCAACAATCTGAGACACCGAAAGTCTCAAAATGTTCACTTGACTTCCCTTCCCTTCAGTTAAGATGGGAACTCGGCGGCGGCTGTTGACTTTTTTTCTCTTCCACCCATTCAACTACCTTTCTTATGGCATATTGGTTCATCTTCTTTGCCCTTATCTCGACCTGAGCACTGAATAATGCTCCTAGGACCCTTTACATATTCTTCGTCGAGCTAATGCCCATTCTACCATATATTTGCTGTAAGCAAAAAACTAAGAACTACTCAGGTGGCATCCCTGAAACATAAATGTGTCCCAGTTTGCCATTTTCTTATAATCAAAAGAATGTTATAACTTTTTTAAAGATCCATATAGATACATATAGATAGATTCGAATGGGTTTTTATATAACATTAATATGCATTATTTGCACTAAGTATTAGAAATCTAAGTCAAAGGGTAGGTAGGAAGTAGTAGGTAGGTATGTATATCTAATCTGCCAATAGAAAAGGTGTGATGTGATATTCAAAGTTGAATCCTTCTCCATAATATTTGGCACACGCTAGCTTAAAATATTTAAAAGATTCTACCTTCTGTATATATCTGCATAGAATATGTATTATATATGAAAATGTCAAGATATATATATATATATATATAGATATATATATCCGTTTACACTAGGGTGTATGTAACAGTCGAAATGAAAGTATAAAATTGTTGGTTTTTCGCCTTCACTTTCGTTCCATTTTGCATCCTGCTGATTCCACTCGAGTTGACTTGACATATGCCTCGACTTGACTTGACATGAGTTGCCCCAACTAATCTCATTTTCTTCCTACCAACTCACTAACTTACCTTCTGTACCTCCATCGAGTCAAGTAAGAATGTTGGCAGTGTGTATTGTGTGTAAGCCTGCTACTTATTATGTAGTCGCACAACCTCTCCTCTCCTCTAATACCTCATTTTTAAGCATTATGTATGACAAGAGAAGAGAAACAGAAGACAAAAAGGGAAAGTAACTAAGCTGATGAAGACCTAGAAGAAAAGCTGTGGCAAAAAGAACAAAAGGCTAAGTCACTAGCCACCGTGCAGGCATCTCACTGTAATAACATTATGGTAATTTGATAAAAATCCAAGGACCAGATTTGTCACTTGCCAGGATTCCAGTTTTTTCCACACCATCCTATTTACATCAAACTATATTAAAATTCAAGTCCCTTTTTCTTTGTTCTCTTCTTTTTCGAATAGACATTCAGACATTTTTATTGTGAAATCCATGTACCTACGTTGTTTTCTTTTATTTGTGTACTATAGATGCATTTTCTAGGAAATTAGTAGAGAGATGTAGGTGTACAATAGGTTCGCTTGGTCGTTTTATTAATTAATTTCGTAATATTAATTTGATACATTTTCTTCTGTTTTCATCCTTTTAGTTTGTTACGTCATGTAAATTTGTACTAAATTCAATAGTGTAGGATTTGGTGGAAAATCTAAACTTACCTTATCAGGTGTGATTTATTTTAAATTGATTTGAGAAAACGGGCTTCATTAATTATGCATGTAAAATGATAATAGTAAAGAGGCTGAAGAGACGTAGGAGAGAGATTTGTTGTAAATGGCAAATGCTTGCATTTAAGTTTGTCCGCTTAGTGCAGCCGATAAGTTTATCGGATATAGTTGTTCGAGAGGAGAAAGTGTTCTGAAGTAAAATAGACGTCGAGGTTATATGCTCCCTTTGTATGCACTATATTAGAAGATGAAAGAGAAAAGCTGTCAAAGTTTCTGTACTCTATTACAGAGCGTGTAATAAATACGTGTAAGATCAAGTTGTATGTATAGTTGAGATTAATTCGGCGAAACTCTTGCAAAACTATTTCAGTGAGCCACAAACACTCTTGGCTTATGCCTATTTACACAGTTTGCAATAAGACAAAGCTCCTTTGTAGTAGCGGCATCAGTTCTTGGGCTCAGCGAAGAATAGAATAGAAACAATCAGCCATCTCCATCAACTGTGAACTAGGGAAATCGGCCTTGGGCAATGGCATGGCATACGTAACCCAATTTCGCTTTCTCTTGACTTTCACATCATTCCTTTCATTTACTATATTTTATTCATTAGCTCTGAATTCATGAATCGATTATATGCACGTTTTGTAAACATCTACTCGTGTTTATTATTCAAATCATCGAACCAGAATCCTGCTACACGCTCTTTAGACGCTTTTCTGCCAAAGCTCCAACAAATATACATTTAATTATGTACAGATGCTGTCAAGCATGATTCTATAGTAGATCCTTTATGTCATTCAAATATTAACATCCTAACTAGCTACTACTACTACAACAACAACTACTTTTAGACGTATCACATTCAACACAATACGACAATACTTTCTCTACGTATACAATATATATACAAAGCCACATTGAGACGAAAGCTATTCACTGATGTAATTTATTCAATAAATTCACAAATATTGTTGTATAATAATAATTCATAGTATCATATCACTCTCGACATCCCTCATACACAAATGCTTATATTATAATAGCGTATAATCAATAACTAACACTAGATTTATGTAATAAGGGTTTACAAAACGGAAAAATACAAACATTGATTATTTTTTTTATACTTTTGACTCATTACGTTAGTATATTATAATCATTGTATATATATAATAATAATAATAAGCTGCTACACAGTTCTTCACTTTTCTACATAAGAGATTTCTACGCAGAATGGATACAATAGAGAGCTGCTTACAGAGTTAGGAACTGGAATACTCATTTTGTTTACACGATACACACACACGTCAATGCATGTACACTGTGTATTTAATACTTATGAAGTCAGGCGAGAACTCAATTAGTAGTTTCATCAATTTAATGTTATTAAGTATAGAGACTATAGGCGCAGAAGAGTATAGGGTGGAATTCTAACAGGTACACGCTGAGGACTGTAATAAGTATACATGGCAATTGTAATTATTATTCTCCTAGTTGTTCTTGATAATCCTATGCACACACAAGTATTTACTAGCTTTAAAAGTTAGTGCTTACTTGAGTTCAGTGTCGTTATCGGAGCAAGCTAAGTGTAAAAGTACCGGTAGCTAATAAAATACAAATTATTACGACTGCATTTAGATTTCCTACTGTGCAAGCATTAGGCAGAGAAAGCATTTCCATGTATTCTTTAAATTTTCCATAATAACAATACATAAAAGCTAACAAAGTAAACTTCTCCTCATCCTGTGCTATTACAATTGTATTATTTTAGAGAAAATATCAATATTACATGCATAAACGTAACACAGTAAAGTAGCACAGTCATATATGGCACGCTTTTTACCTTATTAAATTCAACTAGACACATAGCATGACATTTTAAAATGAAACGAGATCAATCTGTTGCACACTGGAATCAAATGCATGTATCATTTCATTTAAACTATTTATTAAATACAGTAAAATTTTATTAGTCTACACTCTAAACAATAAAATGCTGTTCTGTGAGAGTGAAGCATTTAGGACAGGATTCAGGACTACAGTTTTGGATCTTATCCACATTTGCGTCGTTATAACTTATAATTTTGTACATAATGTTCTTTAATCTAACAATAATAATAACTACTTAGGATTAAGCTAGGTGACAACTGGCAATTAATAATACAATTTATTTACATGTCATTCTAATATAATCGTTTAATTACGTTTCTCATAATATAATAATGTACTTTTAGTAATATATTTACATGTCACAATCAAGAAAAAGTACAGAAGTTTGATTTTTTTTAAAACATTAATTTCTTCAAGTCTGCAAGACAGTGTTGAGTTCTCGGTGAATGCCTCCCAAATCTTTTACTTTTTCCGCAAGCTGAGAATTGAGTGCTTCTAAAACTTTTCGCTGAGAATCCTGAGTTCCAAGAGCCGTTTCAAGTTGAGCCTGCACTTCATTTAAAGTAGCTCGCAATAATTCATTTTCCTAATATAGAAAATGACCAATTTAAACATGAAATTCATCTCTGCCATTAAATAACTCTATTATATAGTTAATAGTAGCTATATGAAGACTGCTGTCTATAGGAAATGAGAGCATTCCTAGAGCTCAGTTTTGTTTTCTATCATGAATGCATAAATAGTAAATTATGCATGTAGACTTTGTAGGGAGGTGGTGTCACAATTTCCTCTATAGACACACTAAGTAACTCTGTAAATAGACACAGTCGGCAGAGAGGAGTATAAATATACTTACCTTAACAGCATCGCTATTACTTCCGTTGACAATCTCATTAAGCATTCGTAGCTCTTCGTCTTTGCTCTGAAGCTGCTGCGAGAGATACTCAACTTTTTCTCTCATGAGTCCAATTTCATTTCGGAGCTCGAGAGCAGCGTCCGAATTTCCTTTGGCAGCTTCAGCCTCAAGCGTTCTTTGCTTCAGTCGTTGGTTATCCTCTTTGTAAGCATGTAACTGTCTCTTCCATTCTTCTACGTTGGCCGTACTCTCTGTAAGAGCCGCAGTCAGTCTCGCATTGTTTGTCTTCAAAGTTGACAACTCCACTTCCCATTTTTTTGCGTTCACCGAACTGACAACAGCAAAACAAAGAAACAGTCAACTCAAGTAAACATAAATGTCTCTTTTGCTTTACAAAGAACCAACTTAACACTATGACTTTCTATACTTCTTTCTATATCTATGCACTGCACACATAAAATAATATTATAGGAATATACAAACAGTACACAACAAATGTCTGCAACAAAACAAATCGCATACATGTACTAGTTTACCACAAAATGCCTGTCGCAGTAAGGAAAAACTATTTCAGTGGAAGACAAATAATGATTTTCCTATTAACAATGTCAAAATTTTACTATCCAGAATAGAACAATGTCAAAGTAAGCGACAGACCTAAAACTATTTTTTCCAATGATAATTATATCTTATCGTTCTTCATTAAAGTGGACACAATGTCTTTCATTTGACATAACAGTGCAAAATATAAAATGTTTTAAAAAAGTACACACTTGACATGTCCAGAGTCAAGTTGCACGTAGTAATTTAATTAAAACTTCATTGCAATTACCAACTGAATTTAATAAATTAATTAGATGAGAAAATTCCTTTTTCCACTGTATGATTCAAGAAAAACATTGTTTATACTGATCAAATGAGTTTCATGAAAATCAACAATGACAGGTATGACTATAGATGAAGTTTGTGTTGAACCGATGTGTTTAGTGTACTATGACACATAATTTATATAAAATGCATCGAGGAAACAGTAGAGTGTACTACGGGTGTACAGAGTTTCCGGGAGGAGGAATCCAAGTATGAACTAAATAAATAAGTACACCAAGAGCATCCAATTTCACACCTGATGTATTATAAAAAGGAAAATAAAAACCTTGTACATAAAAATACAGTAAAGTCAAGTATAAAGAGTGAACAGAAGGAGGACAGGGGGAATAAACAAGTTGCCTAAGGGTTGATTCAACGACATAGTACAGTGAAAGTGAGTGTCACTTGGCTTAGTCACAGGAGACAAGGAGTAAGATCTACACTCTCCACGCACAGTTGTAGGAAATCTTAGCGTCCAAGAATTTCCCATCGTTAGTACTTTTCTAGTGTAGTGTTCTGAATTTAGGCGAGAGCTAAGATGTGGAGGAAAAATATACGGTAATAGCGTATGAGATTATGCACGTATGTAGTATAGGGTACCTTTGGGCTAAAGCCAGCCGAAGTCGTTCATTCTCATACTTGAGTTGTGCCTCGGGAGATTTATCTTGTCTCCCGAGAGTGCCCGTGTGCTTAGGACTGTCAATAGTGCCAATACTCGTGACGACATTATTAGCCAAAGTATTTGGCACGGGGGGAACTCCAAGGCCTTTCGTCAATGTGGAGCAGCTGCCTTTGAGTAGGGAATTTGCATTTGCATCATTCATCATCACATCTGTATCTTCGTGGCCGTTCTGCTGTTGTTGACTCTGATTCTGGCTCATTAAAGAGTTTTGATGCTGCTGCTGATTTATTTGGCTTCTCTGCAGTAAAGGGGAAGACATCATACTGGGCGGAGGGATTGTAGCAGCGTTATTCAGTCCAGCCAGGTTGTTGGACATTGGCACATGGTGAGAGGATTGAGAGTGCTTCCCAGAAGCACGAGTTGCTTCTCTCACCTCTAAAAACTGCTCGGAAAACTACAACGCAAAAAAAGAGAGAGCATCAGCATGGGGTGATTGGGAGAAAACAGATTTCACTTCCCCAGAATCGTTTTACTTATTTATTTATTTTTATAGCTCCTTGACTATGCCATCCCGCTTTCTGGAAAATAGACTAATGTATTCTTACGATGAAAGAACAAGAGTGATTTTTCTTCCTATCAGAACCGAATTCACTTTCATAGTTTCATGCTACTTTCTCCGGAGAAAGTAGATTAATGGCCACTCCGCATTTCTTTGGCGAGTTGACGTGAAGGTGTGTCTCCTGTCTTGCCTAGATATTTTATTCCTTCCCATCCACGTAGTTAGAGTAGCTACGTGTATTGTATTCCTACTTTTACCTGAGTGACCTGCCCTTTAATCTAATGCTCTCGGCCCTGACTTCACTTTGTCTGATTCCACTTTTTCATACCCCCCGCAATTTAGATCCAATTTCCGATAGAGCTTCTTTTGCCATACCATAGCATTTTGATTTCATGTGTCCTTCTAACTCACCAACCTTTTACGTTCCATCAACATTCCTCCCAAAGTCAATCCTCTCTGCCTTCCCGTGCCCTCTCTTCATCCTCTTTTGTCCAGAAACTAATGTTTACTGCTCCAGGTTAAATATCTCATACAAACAGTCAATAGTTTACGAAATGTTAAAAGTACTTACTTTATTCAGCTCAGCTTCCGATGGGAATCCAAGACCGTACACAGTGTTCGCTCGCACGTCTGACCATTGTCCGAATTTTTGCGATGTCTTCGTGAAGTTCATGCCCGGGGACACTGTGCTATTGATCACGGCCTGTCAGAAACACACAAAATGTATACTCTACACATCTAACCACGTATTTCACACAAACTTCTTACAACAAACTCTTTCATCCCAGCATTTTCTTCAACTTTTACCACGTGAAAAATTGCATTCATTACACCAACATCTTTTTCACAAAATATCTTTCCGCATTTTCAGTCTCAGCGCCTATATATCCTAAATTAATTATAAATTTTAATTTATTACGCTACTAAATTAGATTTTTCAAGTTTCCTCTTTGTAGCAAGTATCGACTATCGGCGTTTTCCGAAGGTACAATAGATACAACAGCAGCGATTAACAGAATACTGTATCGTTGCGAAGCTGTAGGCTAGTGACTCTTGCAAATCTTTCCCAAAGCAGTTTGCATAGCACCTCGTGATTTTGTTGGGGGTGAGATGAAATTTTGTGTTTTCATGTGAAATTAGTCTAGTTGAAAACGAATCTAGGAAAGGAACGGCTAAAGGAAATGAGCGCCTATGGAATAGAGCGGCTATATATGGTGTAGGCGGAAATT
>JAAAYG020023191.1:0-17851 GCA_009936455.2 Tomocerus minor | reverse complement strand
CGTATTTTCCATCATGTGCTCATGGATTGAATGGGTAATAATTTGTGAAATCACACTCTATATGCCTACATTTTTCTAAAAGTACCGTTGGAATTGTCCAGAAACTTTCAGTTTTACGAAACATTGAATTTCGGGTTTTTGCATAGAGAAGACTCCCCCCTTCTCATGAAAAACGTGAAAAAAGATGAAATTTTGAGGTGTTGCAATGTGTTTCCATCGCTTCTTGGGGGGCCGCTTGGTATACTAAGTATAGTATACCAAGCCCCCCAAGAAACGATGGAAACACATTGAGGTGTTCCATATTTTGATATAAGTTTGATATGAATACGTGTCCCTGGAGACTGCTTTTTCCGTTGTGTTGTTAATAATAGAATGACCTTAGTGTAATTATTTCTGGTTATTTAAGTGGGGGTTTTAAGTTTGCAAATATTGATTTAAACAAAACAGCTTAGAGTATAGCGATAGAGATGGACATTTTTGAAATTGCCCCATAGTTTTCGAGGGCACCTTTAGTAGCAATTCCAAAATTATAAGTCCATATTAGAAACATTTGGGGTTTTGTGGAGCGGGGATAATGCTTTGGAAAAATGAAAATGCATTTTGAATTTTCCGCCTCATTTAGAAGAAGATAGTTGTGACGCTCAGCTCAAGTTGCCATCGAATTTCTTTTCTAGTTTTTTTGATATTTTTTGCAATTCTCTGTTTTTCAAAATGTCGTGATTAGGATTTTGCGATTTTGCACCTGAAAAAACTGCGACGACAATAGCGGAAAGTAAAATGGAACGTGTATGGACAATGGGTATACGCTGTTCAACTCCAGTTTCCTTTATTGTGCGTTGTGACTAAGGCTTACACGTTATAAATAATTGTACTTTGTAATCACAAACTCACATCAATATTTTAAAATTTTATCGCACAATATAATATACCACCCAAACTCCCCACTACTCCTTAAGTATATACAAATACATAGAGTAACTAAACTAACATCCCGTCAATCGAAATCCCCGAATATATTTCTTCTGTTTGTTGTCCGAAAGTTCAAAGTTAAAACAAAGAGCGTGGAGTGGACGGCTGGGGTTGTTTGAATGATTTTGAATATTTTCTGTTTGGACCACCAAGAACTGAAAAGTCTACGATCCAACAGAATCCAATGGCCACTTCAAATGGGCATACTTGGCGTCTCATTGTGATGTTCGCGATGACATTTGGTTTCTTTCTGGTTGAAATAATCGTCGGATATTTGTGTAACTCAACGGCTCTTGTTGCAGACAGTTTCCACATGTTGAGTGATGTCGTAGCTCTTGCTGTCGCTTTTTTCTGTGTTAACGTGTCATCGAAGATATGGCCGAATAACACTTTTGGTTGGGCCCGAGCAGAAGTTGTGGGGGCATTAGTAAATTCTGTCTTTCTTTCGGCACTTTGCTTTTCTATTTTCGTGGAGTCTATTACAAGATTTTTTCATGTTGAACCAATTGAAGATGCGTTATTGCTGCTGATAGTAGGGACGATAGGATTGGCTGTCAATGTTATTGGACTATTTTTATTTCACGAAGGTCATGGACATTCCCACAAACGTCGATCATCTATACAACATCAGAATCGACTAACACGAATAGTTAACATGTCCCGCAATGATAATGGTGATACTGAACTGACATTTTCTCCAGGCGAGACTCAGGGCCCACAAGAAATGGCTGAGACACCTCAAATATCGGTTCCTGTCACCAATGAACATACGGATCATCATCAAGTCAATTCTTCTTCCCCAGAATCGGAAGATAAACATAGCAAGAACTCTTCGCAGATGAATATTCAAGGTGTTTTTCTTCACATCATGGCTGATGCTCTCGGTTCGGTTGTTGTAATTGTGTCTGCCATCATTATAAAATGGACCGACTGGGAATATAAGAATTATGTTGATCCATCTCTTAGCATCATCATAGTCTTTTTAATCATATTGTCTGTTTTACCACTGCTAAAAGAATCATCCCTCATTCTCTTGCAAAGTGTCCCCACTAATATTCAAATAGATTCCCTGAAGAGAAAACTTGTTCAAGTTGAAGGGATCATTGATCTTCATGAATTTCATGTCTGGAACCTCACCAGCAACCGTATAATAGCCACTGCTCACATTCGTTGTAGAAATATGGCTGACTACATGAGCGTATCTGAGAAAGTTAAACAATTTTTTCATGATGAAGGAATTCATTCTACAACAATTCAACCGGAGTTTATTGAACATTATCCGGAAGCTGTGAACTCTCAAAATTGCTTTCTGGAATGTCCGGACCAAACTGGTTGTGCCCCTAGTACCTGCTGTGGTCCTCAAACTACAGTTACGAAATAGGATTCCTTAAAAATTCTTATCATCCAAGATGTCATGAATTCCTTCACTATTTACACAGCACTGGTGGATTTAATGATTCTGGAACAGTGTGTGTTTGTTTGAATTTCATCCACGTTCCTGATAACATTCATCTTCATCGTATAAATACAACTTTGTTCCAATTTCTGGCTTAATTTAATTTCCTTTTCCGAGTTATGTATTATAGGTTTTATTTGTTGAATATACCGAAAGATAAGGGTTTTCGTTAATAATAAATGATCATAATAATATTTCTTTATTTTCAGCTACCTACACTATTTTACAAACTAAGTAGAAACGGTTTATTTTCATGTTCTTCTTGGAATAAGATGAAAAGAGAGTGCAAGTGCAGATAAGATACACTGTATCTGTAAGAAGTAGGACTAAATGAATGAAATAAAACCCCGCGTAGTGTAGAGTTTACTTTTATCTGCTTTGTATTTACATTGATACACTCGGCATGACTATGACAGGTTTTTATTTTTGGTTTTTGTTGTTTTTATCTGCACCCAACTGCATTTTCAAAATGCTTTAATATGAAATTCGTGTTCGTATTATTTTATTCCATCATTACATGTACTAGTTAAATAATTTCTCAGGTATTCCCAATTAGTAGCAAACTTAGATATTTTCAATACACATAGCACTCACGTAGTACACAACAGTCACACTGTCACACAATACAATGAAAATTTGAAAGTTAACCGAACTAAACTTTTCATTTCAACAACACATCTTTAAAATCATATTCTCATAGCCAACAGTATTATTTACCAAGATGCTCATACTTAACTATCGTCGCCTACTAAAAGTGGATATAATTTTTAGTCTTTTAAATTTGTTAATATTACTAAAGAACGATTTTGCCGATTGCACCCTTCAAAGTGCAAAAAGTGAGCTACAGATTGATCCGAGCGGTTACATAACTTTTTGTCCATGTATGGGTAAGTATTAAGCTATGACTTACTTAAATATATTCATCATTAACATTATTAGTTAATAAGTTACATATACTTACAATGTAAACGTACATAGATTTTAATGTAAGTTATAGGGTGGAAGGCTTCAGCGTAAGCTTTAACAATGTTTTTATTATGATTGAACAGGTCGTTTTGGAAATCAAGCAGACCAATTTCTTGGAAGTTTAGCATTTGCGAAAAGTATAAATCGTACCCTGATACTTCCTCCTTGGATAGAATATATTCCATACCATGCTGGATCTGTATGAATATTAAATAATATAGATATGTATAAATACCTTGATTTATTTGTGAATACTTGCCCTTAATTCTAATGATATCGTTTATTTCAATCCTATGAAACAGAATCAAGTTCCATTTAACAAATACTTCAAGCCTGAAGCTATACTGCCTTATCATCGAGTCATTTTGATGGAACAGTTTATGAAGGAATTGGCTCCAAGTATTTGGCCTCCTGAAAAGCGTCTTTGTAAATCCTATTTTATTAATATTTATAAGAAACCGTAGTATACACAAAATATTCCACACAAACCTAACTAAACCGCAAGGTATTGTTTTCTATGAAAGCATTTTGTTACGTGGAAAGAGGAGCAGGCAAAGGATGTGACGCCAAAGACGGAAATCCGTTTGGTCCATTTTGGGACAATTTCAATGTAAGTAAAAATATTCGTACGTCTGCTATACCGTTAGCTGAAACGTGTAAAATCAAAGAAAAGACTTCATACATAAAATATCTTTAGTAAAACAGCATTATGTAAATAAACGAGTTTCTTATGAGTCACTGTGGTGTCTGGTCTGTACACAGATTGATTTTGTGGGATCCGAAATATTTGGCCCTGATCTTCACTACTCTGGCTACAGCAAAGGAGAGAATAATTGGATGGAAAAATATCCAGGTGGAAAATGGCCAGGTGTGTACAGTCTTTTTTTAAATGTTTTAATATATGAATGTATATAATCTGTACTTTACATATTGATCATGTTTTATTTGTTGTCTGTCAGTTCTGGCCTTTGTTGGACCTCCAAGTGGATTTCCGGTGGAAGAGAAATATGTTCATCTTCAAGAATATTTAAAATGGAGTGATGACATAAATTCTAAAGCAAAGGAATTCATTAGGAGTTTGCCTAAGGGACCGTTTATAGGAATTCACCTAAGGAATGGAATGGACTGGTCGAAGGCTTGCGAGCTTGTCGATGGGAATCACCACAACTTATTTGCTTCTCCTCAGTGTACCGGATATCGCAACGAGAAGGGGAAATTAACTCACGAAGTTTGCTTTCCATCAAGTCAAACGATAATTAAACAAATCAAGAGAGCCGTCAAGAAAATTAAAGCCACCTCCGTTTTCGTCGCTTCCGACCAAAACCATATGATTCAAGAGCTATCAGCGTCTTTGAAAGCCCTGAAGGTCACTGTTGTGAAATTGAACTATGAATCCCCTCATGTAGATTTGGCTATACTGGGAAAATCGAATTTGTATATTGGTAATTGTGTATCCAGTTTCTCTGCTTTTGTTAAACGAGAAAGAGATGTTAACGGATTTCCGTCAGAATTCTGGGCCTTTCCGTCCGATTTAAAACAAATAAAGCAAGATCAAATGAAACACAACAATCACGAGGAACTATAATGTGATATTTTTGTCTTACTTCGGATATGTAGTTAAAATACATGGTTGTTATATTATGACCAAGGGGACTTAATAAATTAGCAATTCCCACATCACTTTTTAGGAACTTTTAAATACTCAATGTAAAAATTAATTTGCTGGGGAAGGGTATAGTATTATATTTATAGACTTCACCACATACATATAATATCTGCCCCTTTTCTTATATTTAGTTTAGTTGTAGTAAATTATCTTAGCAAACTGTTTTAGTGAATGACAATAATTTCCTTAGTATTATAATCAATAGGGAAATCTATACAAAAAATGAACATTTCACACAATTTTGCTAAAAATATTACTATTCCCTTTTTACTTATCCACGGGTTTTAGTGGTACGACTGACTTTTTGCTGTTTTTACATTTATAAGCTAGTAAACTAGTAGATAGATTAAGGCATTTACTGGAAGAGATTAGAGATCTGATCTAAAAATATTATTACCCATGTCTCAAAAGTATTAGCCACAATAGGCCCTAGAATTAAATTATTAGTTTATTAGTGATTGAGTGAAAAGAACATTGAATGAACACGTGACAGGATCAATTTCCAATTTTTCTGTAATAAAATTGTAATTTCATGTGTATACACGTATGTATAAATAAGTGTCTTACAGGAACTGTACCTTTTAAAAATAAGTCTATATATACAGTCTACATATTCTCAAAAATTGTCAGAAATGTCTAGTATCTACCTCATCTAAAGATTTGAAATAAAAATTTTCTACTGCATTGCAAAACTCTTTTGTTCAATTTTTTCCCCATAAAATATCTGCATTTTGCATGCATAAAATATTATAGGATCTAAAAATGAAATTCAGACTATACAAATCGACCAATCACAAAAAAGCCATCGAAATATCAATCATCTATATAAACTAAGCATAAATATACGTCATAAAAATATAATATAAAGTCATAGTCATTCTTCTTGCTTTTGAATTTTTGATGTCTGAATTGTAACTTTTTAACCTTCTCCGTCAACTTCCTTATATTAACTCAACAACAAGCCACTGCATACACATTACCAATCGCCTTATCTTTGGTTTTGCCTGTATGCATAATTAAGTTTTAAGGTATTTGTGCTACCTACATATGTGGCAAGAGTTTTATGTGTGAAGCTAAAGTATATAGAGGTAAAACTTTAACTAACAAGGATTTTAGATAAAAGCTAAAAGTATACCTATTGCTTTTATGTGAACGACTCGAGTATGACATTGTGCAAAGTGCAAGTGTGTGTGTATTCGTAGTTGAATGAAGTATGCTTCATGTAAGTAATAGTAATAACTATGCATTTTAATGGCACGAAATGAACTTGCCTTGGATTCTATCGAGAAGTCAAATGCTTTAACCATAATAATATTATTACCTTATATACTATAGTTATACTACCTATAGATCTGTGAATACAGATAACTTAGATAATGAGTAAATGGATTATTAGCATATTAGGTACTAGGCAGCAATTCTGTTCCAACAGATTATAGAAGGATAAAGGCAAAGGTAAGCTAAATAGAACTAGGTAGAAGTAGAAGTGAAACAGCTTCGTGCGAATCCAAATAGCCAAGGTAATTTTCCTATCGTAGGAATTTTGAAATACAAAAGAACCTCGTGTGCTCTGGAAAATTCACTTATATTCACACGATTTGGGGCATCATTTTTGGTCAACCACTAAAGTTTACAACTCAAACTTCGTCTTTAATATACAAGGTAAAACTATTTGATAGTTTATATTTTTAACCTAATATATTTTTGTGGATTGGACATTTTTAATTACATAAAATGATATTCATTTGAACTTCTTTTAGGCACAAACAAATAAAATATCTGACGAGTTATTGTTTTGCAAATCATCGTAGACTCGTAGAGGCGATTATAGTCACAGTCACTCCCATTTTCTGCTAATCACAAAATTCAATATCAACAAACATTTTCTAAGTTAAAGCGACAGAGAGGGGAGGGGTGCGGATGAGATCAATGCACTGGGGAGAAAAATGACTGAATCTGTATGTGCTGAATTTATAAAACAGTTTCCAGCCAAAGATGCTTCTATACTACATGAAGACAGAATTGAGTTTATGCTTTCTCATCCAACAATTAAGTGAGAAACAAGATTTATTATATATTATACTTTAGCTATTAGCAATTGACTCCTTGACACATTACTTTACTATTAATTTATACATTTTTTGTTATCTTAGTAAGTTAAGTTTTGGACTAATTTAATAGGTAATTGAGATAAAGAACAATTGACAAAATGAGATCGTAGCAGTTCAGTTAGTTACTTCGCTTCGTATTACAGAATGCATAAGCAGGCGGAAGCGACTGAAGCGAGCAGGCCTTCGATATTTTTAGTTCGTTTTTTTTAAATTCGGAGACATCACTGCAATTAGTTATACACGAATTCGATCATCGTGTCTGGTTAAAACAACATGATGTACTTGTATGCCTTTACATTTAGCAGTTCAAAATCTCTATTCTATTTATATAAGTATATATTTATAAATACTATAACATTAAATTGCTATCCAATTTTGAGTTTGGATATTTGCACTGACGACTGAAGACATATTTGGAATGGTTCTCAATTTTTCCTATGAAACAGTTCTTGAAGTGTAGTGCGGACTTAGTGGGTTAATATTGTAAATCACAGGCTCGTATAAAGAATGACACAATTGAGATATCGTATCGTTAGATAATTTAAAAGCTTAAAGGCACATTAAATAACAAGGCAATGATAACGGAGGCATAAGAAGGGTTGGGGATGCCTTGTCAATGCATACAACTTCGATTAATCTGTCTGCGAGCTTACATATGCAGTAAAAATAATATATATTATTCTATTATTACCACAATTTATAAGAGACTAGTAGAGGTCCTATAGGTCATCAACTTCTATCAGTTAACACACCACACATGCTGGGCATGGAACAATTACGCGGGTAGGCGAATCTCCATCTGGCCTCTGAGTCGCCTAAAACGACGGAACAATATTATCATGCTTTCTGCGACTCAAAACTTTAAACAAACATCAATAAGCAATTACATTTTACTATAAACTATTCTTCCTTTAATGAACATATTTGAACATAATCTGCACTACCGACTCTACGTCTACTCTACCAATAACACTAAATACGTTTTCGAAGCTGTCGTTTTGTCAAGTAATCCTATTGTCCGCTTTCCTCGTTGATGTCCAACTCCATAAGATCCTGTGCATTTACAATATTAGTTCATAGCTGTTAAGTGAAAACGAAAACCATCAACGAACAGTAGCAATAAAAATGCCAATAATAATATTTTTACAATTATTTCTGCAGATTACGAAGCAGAGGTTAGGTCATGGTTTTCCATTTAGATACAAGTTGCAGTTTGAAGTTTGAATTTGAACTACTGAGAACTTCTGAATTTTTTGGGGAATAGTACTGCTAAATAGAATAAGGTTGTTAACTCTTATTGACCTATTAACTAAATGAACTTAACTACAAAAAAACCAAACATTACTTAGAATATGTACTATGTACTCTAGCTAGACATTACAATTCAAAGCAAAAAATAGCAATACTTAGTACCGACGAAAAGGTAACTAATCAAAAGTAAACTAAATTACAATGGGATGCCTTGCTACGTTCGTTACGCACATTGTTAAGGGTTGCAATAGCTTACTTCAGCGATAGTACTCATTCCGGAAACAAATAGCTGAAAAGGTTTTCTCCAGCACTGCGAGTAGCTCTTCTTTTTCTTGTCCCCCTTTTTCCCAACGCCATTCTCGGACATTTGCTCTTCTCCGGATACAGCGCAATTGTATTTTGTATTCATATCATCTTCATACATTTCTTGACCTTCTTCCTCTTCCACAATCGTTTCAATCATGGACTGGTTTGGCGAAGATAATTTTAATCCGATGTTGTGATTCAAACTAAAAGCAGAGTCGGAGACCATGTCTGTCATTTTGTCACCTCCACCATTGCTGTTTCCCTCCATATTATCTGGTGTATAGATTTTGTTCATGACTGGAAGACTTAGTACACGTTTTCGGGGTAAAGTTGGGCTGAGCCGTTTCATACGGCTAGAACACTCCCAAAAAGACTTTCTGCTTAGCGTACTTTGCCTTTTACTGTTACCCGGTTCGATTTGCAAGTTCATTTTGACTGGAAGACAGGATAATGTATTCACGCAACACAACAAACTGTTGGCAACAATTAGATCTAAAATTCATCAAATAATTTTGCATTAATTTAAAGTATCATTTCTTCAACTCCTCCTTCAGCAAGCTGTCTGGCTTCAACGCATTATGAAATAATGCGACATTTGATGACATATTCACAAAAATCCAGTTATTGGTTATCTATGCTTTACCGCGGAAATCGGTAGTTTCATTAAAATTACATTAGCATTGTCTTTATTTACTGACTGACTTGTGAGTGACTGATGCGTATTGATTTGACGCAGTAACCACACAAATGATGAACTAATTAGATGCACCAAATTACTGTATTAATGTTACCTTTAAGAAGAAAATTTTAATTTACTGACGATTTCAGGAAAAAATTGGATGAGTGGATTCAATTTGGAAAACCAGAGTCAATCGAAGAACCCAAAGATGGAGTCCAATTAAACGATGGGTTAAAAACTTGTAATGGCGACGGCGACGTCGAACAAGCCCCTCCGAGCTATGAGCAGGCAGCAAATGCAGAGGCGTCTCCCGCCTATAGATTCGAAAAGAACACACAATATTCAATACAAAAGAGGGAAGAGGGCAACGTGAATTTCCAGCAGAAAAAACTCTATGACAGTCTTCAATGCTACAACGAAGCCATAAGATTCGCTAAATTCTCTAATAAAAATGTTGGAATATCCACGATATCCGAAAATCAGGATTTGTCTCTGCCGATAGCTCTTGCAAATCGCTCAGCAGTCTACTACGATTTGGGAAAAGACTTTTTAAACCGCTCCTTAGCAGATGCCGACCTAGCTATAGCTTATGGATACCCGGAAAACATGAAAATTAAAATACTTGTCCGAAAAGCTACTATTCATGTCCGAACAAAACGATTCAGTTCGGCCGAAGAATGTTTGACACAGGCTAAACTCCTCTATTTTAAGCACTGTAAATCAACAAAAACCCCGATAGATATTCTGAAGAGAATTTCGAAGATTGAACAAGATATCGTGAGGGAGTTACAACCGTCCACGTCTGCAACTTGCAAACGCTCTTTGTCCAACTTGTCTCTTAAAAGTGGAACTGAGAAAGACGATAAGATTTCTTGCCTGTTTAAACAAAATCCTAAGTTCGAAGGCGCCGCAGAATCAGTCATGCTTAATTATTCTAAAGATTCTGGAAGATATGTCACTTGCTCAAACGAACTGAATGTTGGAGATATTGTGTTTCAAGAGAGACCTTTTGCTTCAGTCTTGATTCCTGAATTCTATGAGGGCTATTGTCATCATTGTCATGAACGACTCAAAGATGGATACTTCTTCCCGTAAGTTTCCTAAATCTTTACTTTTATGCTAATTTCCGACAGATAACGATAATCAAAAATCTTCATACTATACAAGTGTTGTTGGTGCCTTGAATGTATTTACATTAAATTATCTGCTGTTCTTAATATTATTCAGGTGCGTGGGCTGTACCCAGGTAAAGTTCTGTAGTGAATCTTGCTCCCAAAAGGCCTGGAATCAATACCACCAGTATGAGTGTCTCAATTTGGAGTTGCTGCATTCTGTAGGAATTGCTCATTTGGCTTTACGAGTTGTACTTGTTGCTGGTTTGAAAGATGTTCTTAATGCAGTGCTTTCTGCGAAGGCTCGGCCGAACGATTCGTCAAATACGTCTGTATTTGCAAGTGGAGAAGATAAATACCTAAGAGTCTATTCACTGCTTGATCACTCTTTGTCCATGTATACAGAGGACACATTTCAATATGCATTAGTAAATAATTTTTCATATATAATTTACCTACTATAATGAGGATGTCAGTGAAATCTAAGTTCATTGACATTATAATCATAGTAATTAAATACTTACGCTATAAAACGGACTGAAACTGATGATAAAAATGAAATGGTATAGCTAGTGTGTTATGTTTTCCCAGGATGAAAAATATATTTTTTGATTTACAGACGGCAAGTTTGTTGACCAACTTTTTGGGAACCAAAACTAACTTTCTTGATCTCTGCAAGCATAGCGATCGAATGAAAATTGGAGGAGTTATTCTTCGACACATTTGTCAACTGATTTCAAATGCCCATGCAATAACAAACATTGTTTCTGGTATATCAACAGTTTAATACTTTATACTAACTTCATATATTCATATAGTCATATTATACAAAGTATAATGTATACTGTATACATATATGATATACAAAAACATACATCACTCTAAAGAAATAATGTATTTTTTAGATCTCAATGCAGACAAGATTTCACTAGCAACTGCCGAAGAAAGTCAAGCGAAAATAGCCAGTGCCATTTACCCGTCAGTTAGCATGATGAATCATTCATGTGACCCGAACATTGAATTTACATTTACCGAAGGAAATCAAATTGTGGTGAAAGCCAAAACAAAGTTGAAACGAAGAGATGAAATATTCAATTGTTATGGTCCCTATTACCGAAGATCTGCTTTAGAAGATCGGCAAGAAGCACTTAGAGATCAATATTTCTTTAATTGTAGTTGCAACGTCTGCCAAAAAGAGAAAGACGACGGATTCTCCTTTACGGTAAAGTTATTTACGACCATGCTTGGTCCTGATTAATAATATGCTTCATGAGAATACTAAAGAAATATTTTGCTAATAAATGTGATTTAAAAAAACAACAGGATCAGTTCCGCTCCTTGAAGTGTTACAAATGCGATGGTCCAATAATACCAGATGAAAGAAATGAGACATTTTTACGAGAGTGCTTGAACTGCAATGAGTTCCAAAATATCTTTGAGCAACTACAAATATCTATGCAAACTGACAGAATGCTTGTGCTTGGTAACCTTTATTCGATATTATTCGATACTATTTTGTTATTATATATAAGTCGGTAGATATTGACTGACAAAAATACTCATAGCTACACGTTTTTTTGTGCAGGGAATACACTTTTGGAAGAGGGAAAGGTTGAAGAAGCCCTGAAAACATACAAAACTGTTTACGAAGGAAGAAAGGAAGTGTTATACAAGTTTAATTCGGAGTTAGGAGAAGTTTGTGACACCATTGGCAAGTGTCATGCTATCCTAGGTATACCGTAATAACTATTTACAAATATAATAATGTATGCAAATTGTCCACACTATTGGAATGTGTTCAACAATATTTGTGCCTGTGTATGCTAATTATCCTTATTTATCATAGGGGAGTATGCCGAAGCTATTCCATATATAAAGGAAAGTGTGGCGTACACAGGCGCTCGTTTTGGGAATCCTTCCCTAGAATATGCTCGTGAACTCAAAAAATACAACGATCTTGTGGAACACAAAAATAATAAAAATGGAAAAGGTTTACTGGCCTTAACCAAAGGAATTAATAAGTCAAATTCTTCGCCGCGTCCCAGTACAAGCTCATCATTGCTACTTAATGGCAATTAAAATACTGACCATCTTCAAAAATTACAGAGAAAATCTTCCACTATTGTTATTCAAAAAGAAACATTTTTCATCGTTGTGATAATTTGAATCTATAAAAATTAGATGTGAACTTACAAAGTTAAAAAAGCGAACTTCCCTTTAATCTGTGTAGCCGTAATCCTTTAATTAGAGAAATAATTGTACCTAGCATTGGTTTTAGTCTTAATCGACTACATGTAGCTAGTTTTCCCTTAATGCTAAATCAGAATCCTCACTGAATTTTTACTGTACATATTTATATTATATGCAGACGGGAGAAGGAAATTTGTATTAGGATGTAGTGAAGTGTGCATGAATATACTAAAAATAATCTTCCATTGAAAATTAGTATTTTTGCATATGATAAATAACAGTAAACGTGTACAGTTTGAATTCAAATACATTTAAATTGTTGGGGAATACTGCTTTGGATCACATTTTCTGGTTACTTTCTGCAAGCATTTATAATTGTGAAGGTATCGGGCCGTTAACCCAATCCACAATTGTATTGTCGTGCCACACAAAGCCTCCTCTGGGTTCTTCGACATTTGGCGGAAGAAGAGCAGCCCAAACAGGAGCTAAAATCACATTAGGGAATTATTAGGAAAATTATGTACATTTTTCATGATTTTCGTCATAGCGTAAATTTTCCATCATCCACCTTGAGCTCCTTCATCAGCGTTTTTATCTCCAGTTTGGGAAGACATCTCTGTCTTTACACTTCCAGGGTGAACAGCATTCACAACAATATCTTCATCAGGATGATTATCATCAAAATGCCTTTGTTGTATGCGAGCAAGAGCTGTCACCGTTACTTTTGATACAACATACGCGGAATTGGGCCAACCAGCTTCAGCATGCTTATTTGCAGCAGTTAACCTGTTAAGAGTTACATTCCGTCAAAGATACAGTTTTCATATACAATTTGTACGATAAAATTGAAATATAAATAGTAACAGCACTTGACGAAAGTGTTGACAAGGTTTATCAATTCTTTTTCCGTAAGATTAGGACTCGACAGCTTTTTCCTGAGGTTAGATGCATCGGGTTCCTGTCCATTAATGCGACTCAAGTGTCCTATTTTCAATTACTTAATGTATGTATTTTCATGTATAGACATTGTATCGTTTCTTTACATGTAGGTTAATTGAAATAGTTTTAATTAAATTAAATGTATATAGTAGTTACAGAATTTCTAATTTTGTTTACTAATGTTTTTAATCACTGAAACGTCAGTAATAACTGCAAATTAATTTTATTTGGATTGCTATTGGAATTAATACCTGCATAGCTGGACACATGTACCACTCTCGCGTGTTTCCTCAATAAAGGGAACAATCCATCACAGACATTGTATGTGCCGAAGAAGTTTACACGCAGTGTGTTTTCGGCTTGTTCATGGAATGGCACCGTTGATGATCCCTGTTCAATAAAAACAGTCATTGAGTGACTTAATTCTGGAATACCACTCCAGAATAGTCATATATGCAGAAATGAAATGTTAGCGATTTCCCTTTATGTTTGTTAATTAGGGATGCATAGGTATTCTCCTGTGTATTTGTAGTATAAAGTGTATGGTATATGTTGGTCGGTAAGCTTGCAAAAGGCAAAAGGATAGCTTTTGATTGAGAGCTCGTCTATTTTCAACTAACCTTGTAAGCGATGGCTGCATTATTAATCAAAATATCGATTCCACCGTAGGTTTCTTTGATATGATCGCGAAATGTTTCGATACTCTCCGTAGACTCCGTGTCTAGTTGATGAAATTTCGGATGCAAGTCCAACTGTTTTCAATAGAAATTCAAAAGTGGTTTTACAGCAGATATATAGTACATTTCATTGAGAAATCTAAGTACCCGAAATCATGTACAGCTGCTTAACATTGTAATAAATATTATTGTTTTATGCTGTAATCACTAGTAATCAGGTATGTAAAAAAAAAGTAATACACAACTACCTCAATGATAAGATTTTGTGAAATACACACACACACACACAATATTATTTATGAGAACCAACTTTCTAAGATAATCCTGTAACGAACATTAGGAGGATAAGAAAATGAATTTATAAATCGAAATGTCTTAATTACTTTTTCCAGTTCCGCTACAGCTTCTTCTCCTCTTGTTTCGTCTCTTGACGTTAGGTACACATCTCCATCGTATTTCTGACATAGAAACTTAACAATGGAGAGCCCAATCCCTTTATTGCTTCCTGTTACAATCGCTACCTTTTGAGTCATTTTATGTGTATTTTCACGGCAGAATTTAATCCGACAGTTGCTGTGATGTTGATGAATTGAATTCTTTATGGAAACTGATGTACGTAAACTCAGACTGCTCCAATATATATTTGCATATGGTGCAGCGGTCGAGTCATTTCGTAACCACCTATTCTCACGTTAGTAGGTATTGGTGAAAAGAGAAAAGCGATGACGGTAATGTTCCAGAAAGAACCATGAAAAGACATACTGAAATAGGGAATCAACTCCTTTATATTCGGTTTGCTTGGTACTAGGCAAGATAATGTGTGACTTTGTTTTTGCAATTAAATGCATATACAACTACTGCACCATTATGTTTTGCATACAATATGTTATACAAACAAAGCCATTTCAGTCGACTCATCACTTTAATCCAAAACTCATCACGTTTATTACTTGCCATGTGCCGTTTTTATCAGAGAGGTATTACTTAGTTCTATATTTACTTAGCTGTTACATAATAGAACACCTTTTTGCAAAAAGTGAGCAATAAGATAAGTCCAATATGATAAATATAGGTGTATCCTATTTATAACTATACCATGCAGTATCCATACTAAATGCTAAGTCACGCTTACTAACGTTGCATTTATATAACATCATCATGATGTGCAGTATGATACATGATATGCATGATACAAGATAGGTAGGTACCTAAAGTTATTTTATATAATGCACATTATTACTTGACAATCATCCAATATATTGTTCACGGATATGGGACAATAGTCAGCGAAGTACCAAAAAACATAAAATGCCTTTTCTTAGATAAAACGACACTGGTTACACCTACACGTTATATTCCTACGTAATTTACAGATCATGCAGTCTCAGATCCATAATATGCTGTCGTTAGAATTTTTTTTGTATACTCGTACATGAATGGTACAATTACAAGATTTAACAACCAAGGCCGGATGCAGAAATAATTTTCGGGGGGGGGGGCGAAGACAAATACATTTTATTACGGTATTTACGGCCGCTATAATCGCGCGTAGCTCAAAAAAATGTGATATTTAAGACTACAAATTGATGAAAAGTGGCTACTTTAGCGTGAAGCGCGGAAACTTTTGAGCATTTTTCAAAAATATTCCGTATTATTAGATCCGGCCATTTTAGCAACCGATATATAGCCGTTAATAGCGAATTTTACCTTACATTCATCATGGCGTAGTTTATGGCACGTAGTATTCTAATATTCCATTTACAACCTTTGTTCAATGTACGCGTCACGAATAAGAAATCAAATAGCCAAAATACCAAACATGGTTACCATTGTATTATTACTACCAATACCTTCAAGAGCTAAATGGTAGTATTTTTTTTAAATCTACCCAGCAAACAGTTACTATATTGTATAGTATATTCAATATTCCTCGATTAAAATAAACTCACTCACTGGGAGTTGGGGTACCTACCAAATTAATATATCCTGCCTGCTGGATAGTGGTCTAGTCTGGATAGAACATAGAGAAATCTACCTCCCCTTTCGCCTTTCATTTAATTTATTTTGCAAGTCATAATGGCCTTCACCGAAGACAAAGCAAACAGAAACATCGAATTTCGTGATACAATGAAAACACTTAACGAAAAGTTTATCGAAGCTTGCCAAAATGAAGTAATGAAGGCCCCTGATTGTATCCTTATTCCATTGATTCAAAACTATTTGTCGTATTTTCAAGCTGCACTAACTAAATTGAGTGGTAGTTCTAATGACCTAAATGAAAGATCATTTGACAATGTTGGTGACGTATGCGAGATAATTAACAATATCAAGACCTTGAAGGAAAACAGTAAATTAGGCAAGAACCCACCTGGATCACCGTCACAAAGCAGCCAAGTTTACCATATTGAATTGGGTTTAGGATTATCAAAATCAACACCCCCATTGAATGAATTACCTTCAAAAAGCAGCGAAGTTGGCCATATTGAATGGAATTTGGGATCACCACGGTCAGTATCCCCAAAAAATCATAATTGGTGTTTGCAAATGGGTACTTCTGCTTCCAGGGAATTTTCCTACCGACTGTCGGGATCACCCGAAGAAAAGCGGATGATCATTTCAGCCACAGCAGCATTCAAAAGTACTTCTGAACCATACACCTTAATATCTACATCTACTCAATGTCCGAACTATTTCAAAGTCGAATCAAAGTAAGGTTTCCTTCAGCTCTATATTTGTAAATAAAAATATTATGTTACTCATATTTTCATATATCTTCTCTGATTATTGGTTATTTAGGCAGAACCTTGATCCCATTCCTCCAACCCAACCTCCTACATCATTCGTCTGTGATTTTTCTGCTTCTTTCAAAACAAATTCAAATTCACCAGCAGCGGCCGCTTTCAAAGTGTTTCCAAAGGTTCCTACTACCTTTACCACCGAGGGTTTAAATCCTAACTCAATGTCAAGTCCGAATAACAGGCCCATAAAATCATTTCCAGTGCCAGACTCAGCCTTTTCATTTCATTTTGGATCATCTTCAGTCTTCAGCGCTGGTCCTAATCTTCCCCATAATACACCTCAAGTTATTTCTAGTAGTGTTACGGCTGGAACTAGTACACTGGGCTCATTTGAATCACCTCATCCAGAGAGCAGTTCTGTATTACTGCAGCCATTTCAAAACTGCTCAAAACATGCAGATCCTCTAAATTCAAATCTGAAACCAACCAAAAATGTAGTCAACGAAAACGATGACGATGATAAAAACGACGAAGAAAATGAGAACCCCCCTAAAAATGAGTTTACCCCAGTCGTCGAATCTGATTCCGTATATAATATCAAGTAAAATCATAAAACATATGCGCGCGCATGTACTAGAAAGCATGAAAGTAGATTTTCACCTAGGTGTATTTTGCACTGGCTTTCACTATCCGTGCGTAATGACAATCAGTAGGTACTAGAGCTGTCATTCAGAGAAAATTTTAGGAACCGGCTCCAACCGGAACCGGCCAACCCTCGAACCGGAACCGGA
>JAAAYG020023180.1:0-17859 GCA_009936455.2 Tomocerus minor | reverse complement strand
TTAATAGCACGTTTTGCTATATGGAAATGACATAGCGTGATATATCATGGAAAGACACGCCCTTCCGTCAACCAAAATTCCTCCTTTTCTCATTTCTTACACATTGTTAATGAATCTGTCACATTTAAATACTAAAAATAAGGTCGACGAACTAAAACCTTACAATAGCGAAAAAAGGCTTAAAATTTTAGAATGCAGTGAATACAATTTTTAATTTCAAGTTTTAAACCTCCCTTTTAAATGCTGAGAATAAGGAGCTCTTTATTTATGAACTCATACAAATAAGTAAATCTAAAAAGGAAAAGTCAGATATTGTGTTGGATCAATGGAACTCAACTTTCGTAGACGGAAGTTCTATTTTCACGTAGTTAGGTATAAAATGGTTTTTTGTGGAGTTTCCCTTTTTATACGCCATGTAGTATTGCATGTCTGCGTCTGTTTTGATTCTTTACATCTTGATCTTATTTCGTTTATAGCTGTAGCTCCGTGTTGCAGTCAGTCATAATGGGATATTTAGCTTTTTATTAAAATCGCATCCGTTTTCTCGTCCAAAGGAGCTGCGAAAGGACTTAGCGCCTGTGATTGTGACTGTGACATTAAAAACACATATTAATATGGTATTGGCGTGCCGTTGCCGACTGTCAAGAAAGGAAGTGAGGAAATGCGCTGATTTCCAAGAGATAAACTCAACTTGACGTCACTTCCAATCAGGAAAGCTTTGCTTTAATACAATGAGTGAAGTGAGCTGCGAGCTCATGTCACTTTCTTTATCCCGCTGTCATCATCCGCTTACTTGGCACTTTTATTATTTCTGATAACTATCACCCAATCTCTCCTTTTCCTCAAACGTCCAATAATGCACAATAATGCTACCCTTCACGATCTCTTTCTTTGTATAAATACTCAATCCCACCTAAATGACATTTCCAAGACAAAGTCAAAAATATTATTATTAATGCAAAAGGAGGAATTCCAAGAATTTTAAATAATATCAAAAGTGAGAAATGTTTTAATTTAATTATAGATTTTGTGATGGGTACATTTTGATTTAGAAAATATTCTACTTTTTGCCTTTTCCATGAAAATCGAAAACGAAATCGTATTTTCTTCAAATTTTCTTTAGTTTGCATTCTTTTACATAGCAGAGACCTGTATAAGATGTGAGAAGCCATAAAAGAAGCTCTTATATGAGTGTATAAGGACAAAGTTGGAGGTTTCGGTAGTATTTAAGAAAGTTTTGCAGAGTTTTATCTTCTTCTTAGCTCTCTCCAATAAAACAACAGGGCGAAATGAAAATTCGAGCGTGAGAAAGCTTTAGGGCTGAGCTTAAGAGGAATTATCAAGGCAGAAGATGTCTTCGGACTTTGGTTGACTACTGTGTAGTGGTGCAAGTTGTTCGTGATCGAAGACCATACATAAGATCAGTTTGGTTTAGTTTACTAAGTTTTCCTCCTTCTTCGGTTGATAGCCTTTCGTTGTAACGAGCGGATAATTCATGGCACGGTGTTGGGGTAATTTACTAAGATTTATTAGCCGAGACACCAACAGACTCCAAAGACACAGAAGCCACCAATACCAAACATATATAAATTTCACAGAAAATAAAGTGAAAGTAAAGTACTGCAACTTCACATCCCGTACGGACCTCACTACATCTTATGTGTACACTCACTCTACAGATATCTTTAACAACTACCTAACGTCCATTAAAACATGCCCACCACCTAATCTTCACTTCCCTGCCTGCCCATCTCCCGAATACATTTCCCCTGCCCTTTGTTTACTTTCTCAGGTACTACCAGCTCTAATTAGGCCACTAAACTTATATCTGGACAATCTCCTCATATACGCAATCCCCAACTATATAATATATTGCACATACAGTCACCTACTTACACGTCCTGATATATAGCCTAGTTAAAATAACATCTGCCTTCCTAGAATATTAAGTAGCCGTATACAAGTAAAAGAGTGGCACAATTAATCCAGACGTATAGCATGCCCACACATATTGTATCTACATTTTATTATCTAACAGCATCTATTCAACAGTCAGTATAATTACAGGCCTACGCGACATCGTAATAAATGCAACACTTCCGGAATGTCGCTAAAGAACCCAAACCAGTAAAACTGTATAATGACGACTGACGACATGATCGTCTTAGAATTCTCTAAAGATTGGTACATTTTCTATTTTCTAGTAGATACGTAATTAATAACTTTAATTTCCTTATATACAGATGATAATTATTTTGATGCATTAAATAATTAAAATGTATTTGTGCCATTAGTAAAAACTCCGAATTTTAAAAGAGTTCGTGAACGACCGTCGATAAAAGTCTCAAGTAAAAATTCTTGCAGTGTCTATATATTGCATGGTATTATTAGTGAAACATTAGTTGCAGTTGCGCCGTGCTGTACTTATCGGTATTGACAATTAGCAATTACAGGAAGTGGATGTGATTGAATAACGATGGAGGATATGAAAAAGTGTTAAAGTAAATTGTAGATTCACAGTTAGGCTTAAGGAGAAAAGTTGTTGGGTAACTAATAGGTTAGGTAACGATGTGTTTAATCTCAAGAATGGGATAGAGATTGAAGGAAAGGAAGGAAATGGCTGGGATGTTAAATGCAAAGGCATTAACTTCTTCCAAACGAACTGTTTAACACGAGTCGTCTGTTCTGCTTGCAATGCGAATTGTCCAATTTCGCTTTACTTATTAGTTAACTTGAGGCAACCTACTTTAGTTTAGTTGCATTGGCTAGAAAACGACTTATGTCGTCCCAAGTTTCTTGTCTCGTCCTTCTTCCCAAAACAAACTGCTTCCTACTTATTTAAACTTTCAATTAAGGAGGCACTATAGGAAGAGAAACTATGCCGCGACATGTTTTTGCTAAAATTCTGCTATATGATGTCGGATGCACGGATGGAACTTGGTACACAATTTCTAGACAACTCCAAATTGAGTGCAATGTCCTAATTTAGTATAACTTTGGAAATAGATCGCTTTTCTGATTTCCTAAAAGACGGCGAATAAACTTGGATTTATTGTGTACCAATAACTACTATTTCACATCTCGAGTAGCCATGCTGTGCAAATGCGTCACAACTCTCAAACAACTAAATATGGGCACCACCTACACAGAGCATACTACTCAAATAATAATGTTGTAGACAATAAATTGCAAGATGTAAGGAGATGCGACTACTCCTTATAACTTTATGTGCTCATCACGAAATCCTAGAATGTTATATTTGCATTGAAGATGTAAATAAGTATATATAAGTTGCACAAGTGAAGAGGAAGAAGAAAGAGAGCTTTGAAAGGTTACAGATTTTCTAGATTGATGGATTAGGAAATGGAGGACTGAAAAAACTGTCGACGGGACGTCAAGGCACGTGCCAGCCATTTTATTCATCTACATGGTGTAGCGTCTTAAATTTTTCACCGCCTTTGGAGCAATTGCAAATTCTGCACTCTTCATATGTAAGGCTATGCAATATGCAAAGTAGGTAGTGTAAAAAGTAAGTAGAAGCAAATAGCAGAGAGTGTGACACAGTCCTCTTCTGACAGATGAACGTGCTTGTTGTTTAGTGCTCCGTGAGTCTATTCCAAGTTCATATATCAATGGTGTGTAACGGGAAAAAATACTTTTGTGCCGAATTTTAGAATAAATGAATTTCTTTGATTTTCAGGTTTACTTGTCTGGAAAATAGATAGGAAGGAGTCTATAGAAAAATGGATTCCTCCTCCAAAACTATTCCACTCTGAAGCCAAGAGCTTCTTACAGTGATACGCAACTGTTTATTCATTTATCTCTCTCTGCAACTGTTTACATTACATTATTAATTAGGAAGGACACAGAATAATCATCAAAGAATCGGAAATCGTAATCTGCTTGGCGTTCAGGATACAGACAACTACTTATTTGTGCAGAATGGGTTCAATTAGTTCCATATACAGCCTTTGTCCCGACTAGATCAAATAGAAAAGTAGGAACCACATAGTCCAAAGACTAAGAAAAATCAAATAAATTTCACAGTTTCTGTTACTTTTAGATCTCATTCATGTTCATTTCCCTTATAGAAGTAAGGGTAACGAAACGATTGTTTAGTAACATTTGAGAGAAGTAATGCTATTACTAGTGCTACTCTACATTATTTGCATTATTTATAATGTAAGTTTATAATTAATTACCTATACGACTTCTACAGAAAGTAATGAAACACCTTTCGGTGAAATGTTAGTTTAAATTTAAAATATCCTAGAAAATACCGTTAGCTTACTAATTTTTGTTATTCTGTATACTTTAGACTTTTTTTTACAAACATTTTCAATTTTCATAGTGCATTTATTTCCCTTTTCCTTGCTAAAATGTTTTCTTGGGCCATTATTTAGCCTGTTTTAGTAAAAATACAAATAACCAAACCACAAACCAAACACAGTGAACCAAATACAGTGACGTGTCGGGCGTCGAATGTGTGTCATATGACCCCTCAAATTGTACATGCAGTCGCAACGTGCGTATTTGTTTACATTCTCCATCATTTTACTATTTCATTTCTGATCTTCCTTATGTCTTATGAAATTCCATTTTGTTACTGACTGAGTGATCCAATTCTTTCTGTTGCGTTCCATTCAATTGGAATTTGTCATGTTGGGAATTTGAGAAAGAGGAAACTATATCATAGTAAAACAGGAGGTAGGTATACTCAAAAACGACCAACCTTCGTTCTTGCATATTATGCGAAAATAGTAAAATGTACTGTCGGTAAAACAGATTTTCTCTCAATTTCAAGTTTGGTCGAAAAACCACTTTCACGAGAACCAAACAAGCTCTATGCAATGTTTTATATTCCTTTAAGGTAAAGATGAAATATTAGACAACACACAAAAGTCATCGAATTTTCTCTATATTGTTGCGTTGATACCTTGATATGCATATGTATGCTGTTGTTTTTATCGTATAGCACTTATACCTAAAACAGACAAATAATATGTACGCATAACACATATTGTAGGTACCTAGTACATATAACTGCTTTAAGTTCAAATGTAACATAAAGCTTGAAAGAAATTCCTCGTCTGAATTATTTGCATGTCCTTCCATACGAGATATCATCCATCGATCGCCTCAACAAGGTCCATAGACTGAAACTATATTGTAACACTCGTTTGCTAAATATCAAACAAGGAAGGTTTCTTCAATCCTAGATATTTTTTATCTAAATTGGTTAGACTTCCCAGGGATCCGTAACAAAATTTTGAGTAAAAATAGAAAATGTCGTCAACCACAGCATTTTTTGTCAGCTCAGGAGGCTTTATACTTTGAAATATCTGGTATGGTTCATAACTTTTAGAGGAGAATTCCAGTTTATGAGTGAAGTGGGCACCAATTCAAATATTAGTTACTGCTCTCGGTGGATGATTCCTGGTTATTCGTGTTAGGATACAGGTAACTTAGGTAAGTGTCGTGTACTATACGGAAACGGAAAAAGTTCTTGTTTTTATAGAGAGAACAGCTGTCTAAACGACACGGCTGTATATATTCGTGTTAGTTTAGGCTAGTTAATGAAAGTTATTTTAATTTAATTTTCCTTCCAAATGCCTGGAATAATGGCTTTTGCCGAATTATAATAATGAAAATGTCTGCCCTCAAAAGTGAAGTGCAAGCAGAAATATTCTGGGTGGAAGATGGCAGGCGACTGGAGAATATTTGATTTGTGTCTTATTGTTGGAATGGGTTATCTCTTTAAGGTCTGAGATTAACTGTTCCCTATAGTTATAGGTAGTCGCCGGACAGGTAGCTGGCTGGAGAATTGCAGTGGTGTGGCCCTGCCTGTGCAGTATTCTTGCAGTTGCATGTGACGTAGTCAGGGGATTTAAAGATAACCCTGACACTGCATTTTGAATGCACTATATTTTAAAAAGGTACCTAGGCCGGTTCAAAAATAAATTCTCGTAGCTGTGAATTTGGCGGTTTTATAGGTGGTTACTTTTATGAATTCAATATTTCGCGTGCAATCTGTGTTAATCGTATCCTATAGCTGGATTGCATATAGAAGTATAGAACTAACTGATTCAGAAATCCCAGAAAGGAGGGATTTGCAAGACGCCAAATTCATATCTTTGAGCATTTATTTTGTAATCGACTGAACTTCCATGAACTATGCTTTACGGATGAAATTAATGTAAAAATTTTGGAGGTTGTAAGTGCATATTCGTAAATTGCTCAATATCTCAATCAGTTAAATCAATTTCCAATGATTTTCAACAATAAATTCCATTGATTCTCACAGTAGGAGCTCCCCTAAATAGAAACCCAGGTTATAATTTTGTGTTAATTGACGTGGATATTGATTCAAAATTTCATCTTCAGTCCCAGTTGCTCTTTTTTCGCAGCAAGCTTTTTGGGGGCATATCTTCTTGATCTATTTAGTTAGAAGGCTCAAGTTGAAAAGAAATTTCTTGTATAAAGCAATTGACATCTATATGGGGGAATCAACGGATGCTATGCATGAATGTAATATATTATGTGTTATAAATCATAACTGTATTCAAACGAAAGTTGTGTCCCACTAGGGAAGCTAAAGTATTGCAAGAATATTCATTTGCCCATGCATCTTCAATTCGTCTCTTTAACTTATCTTCAGTAAGGTTTGAGCAAGCCAATTCAATGTATAATTTTTGGCATGATTTCAATAGTCTTCCTATTCGATTTCGGCAAGGAGTAAGCAAAGCAATCCAAGACTATAAAAAGTGAATTGCGTCTTGTGTTGGATCCTGTTTCGAAGAAATTTCGCATCCCTATTCCTATATACAAGAGCTACGAGCATACATGAAAGAAGGGCTTTCAATTTCCAAAGCTTTTATTTTCTGTTATGTACAAATAAACAAGGCCTGCTTCATACAATCCTTAATGAATTCCTTTTAACTTTATTTACAAGATGCAGTGCTGCATGCTGCATGCAAAGGAGAGTCGAATTCTTGCTTCATTCTTAGTATTGCTCATGGATAGCGGACAAAAATATTATCTTGCTTTCATGTTACTTTCTATAGATCTACTAGCTTAGATTTTTTCATGAAAATATCAAGTTACATTGTCTACATTTATCTAACCCATGCGTCATCATGATAAATGTCTTTTTACATATCAGCAACTTATTTACTGCCAATGGTACAGTATACTTCATTATCAACAAGAAAATATGCAATGAAGAATGAACTGCTTTTCGATATATTAGCGCAATATTTCCTAAATTTCATAGTATATGCATTATATAATTATTAATATGGATATTTTCCAATTCTAATTGATATTGCTAATCAAAGTTTCGTGAATATTGTCTTGATTGATTTCATTTAATTACTTTGAAAACTTATTTGGATAGCTACTTTAATACATTTGCGTTAGGATAAACAAAGTTTCTAGGATTGCAATCACATTGGTTTCTTCACTGTGAAAGTGAAACACTTGCTGAACAACTTAGTTTTGTAAAGTGAAAAGTATGGATATGAATAGTAATGGTAGGTAAAATCTTTGTGTAGCACTCAATCTTTAACCACAAAGCCAGTGCAAATAAAGAAGACTGTTCCTTCCGGTTTTTGCTATGTTTGGTTTTCCTACGGTTTCCAAACTAAATTCCGGTATGAAACGACTCAACTTCCGAAATCTTTTGTCGACAGTTTGTCTTTTCATGTCATTTTAAGAAATCAAAGGGATTTTCCGACAGGACAATGTATATAAACGTTGTGTATACAAATAGCTCATCATGCGTGACTTATTAAAGTTTACTTTTTAAATAGGTTTCCTGTCGGAAAGCTCTTTCGTGTCTAATGTTTAGGTACCATTAGTAACTTGTGGATGACTGTGCAAACATGTGGCAGTATGTGTCGTAGACACTTAATCGTGCTATAACTAAATTATTTCGTTCATGATAGATATGCTATTTAACTAAGGACGATGACACCGCCCTATTCATACATTCTAAGAAAATAAACACTTTGGTGACATTGGTAGGATAGATGCCACATATGTGTGTGTTGTGTGGGTTGCGGTTTGCATATTTCAAAGAAAGTCATCGATGTAGTAATAATTCTAAACACACTCCACATCCCTTACCTTCCTTACTGCCACTGCCACACATACACGGCACAAAATTAAGCAATACAGTTGAAGTAACTAGTTGTTAGTTTATTTACAAACGGAAAGAAAGTAATGACACACTGAAGGGCACAGAAGTACATGTTGCTATTTTGCTGTACAATGAAAAGGTACAATTTCTATGACTGTTTAATTGTCGGTTTGTGTATTAAAATAGTAGTTTCTATTTTAGATAAGTACAATACGTTGTAGTTAGTGTCGCATCTAGTTGTATAAATAAGTAGCCTGTAAAATACTTCGTTATTGCAAATTGCTGTATAGCTATCTTCGTTATTTTGAGGTAGTGTTTGTCTGAGGGGAAATGGCTGTCAACTCAACAGCATTAAAACTACTCAAATAGTAGTAAATACATAGTAGTAAATACAGAAGGTAAATGTACTTTGTAGACATGGAAGTGTAATATATCTTGGATATCGACAAGAGAACGCATTTCCACTCCGGAACTCACTTCAACATGATGTAGACAGATTTCTTTGCACAAGTTGTCTGATATAAAATATATATCAAGCTTGCTAACATTATGAGTGTCAGGAATAGCATAGCTACGTGTCTACAAGTCCTAGACAAACTTTCGTTCCTACTTTACAGGACTAGGATACTATTATTATAGTAACCGACAAACAGCAAACGTTGATTACATCAGCCCTGCTTAAATGCATTACTAGAGAGCACATTCAACTTTGCGGTAAGCATGTATGAATATGCCTATGTAAACAGTGGCTAGATTGTCATTTTGCATAAAATCACTGAATATTATATCAACAATGAAACAGTGAGGATGTTCCAGGCACGTGCATCTGCTAAATGAGTTGTTTAGTTATTGTAAGTAGGATGAGGTGGTAACGACATTTATTATTTGAGTCAATAATTGGTGCAGTGATGTGGAGCATCCTAATGAAATCTAGTGTGTGAGGTGGAGGGAAATGTGTTGAGGGGAATGGCTGGGCTCCGTAGCCTTGCCTTTGAAATGTCACAAGGAATATTTTATTTCTTTCTGGTTTTCATTTCTGATAAATGTATCCGTTGAGAGAGTAAAGGGAGCTGAGAGAGTCAGAGGTGGTTTATGCATTGGATTACAGTGAAGAGCATTGAGATGACGTAAAAGCTTTCAGGATCTCTTCTGTGTCGGTCTGTAGTGACTAAGGTAGAGCAGAGTAGAGGTAGGCAGATAGATACAATGTGTATACCTAGGTATATAGGTAGATAGGTAGCGAGATAGCTACTACTTTAAGATGTCTTTAGTTGAAGTGAGGCTTTTACTTTAAAGCTCCCTGCTAGAGATACATTGACTGCTTTTGATATCCTCAACGCTAGAATGCAAGGAGCGCATAAAAACTCAATTTATTTCCGGTTATGTCAGTCATTGAATAAAATATATGTGGTGGAATCTCTCCAGTTGCTTTAGATGTCTACTTACCTTTTAGCTCTCTTTTTCTTTTATTCCGCATAGGTAATGTAATGCACTGCACTGCTACTTTCTCTTTCTATACTCAAAGTACTCCTCTTCAATTCCTACACGCTTTACAAACTTTGCCTCACACACACACACCATCAAATAGACAACTACCAACACACTTACTATCAACAATCCTCTCACTATTTCAAAATTTAGCTAGCTACCTATACTAAGTTGTAAATGCTCTGTACTTTGTAGCCTAACAGTTTGTGGGTTGAGAGGGAGCTATAGCAAATTGTATTAGACGTTATAAGTTGAAAATCCTCTGTGAGATAGAATTGATAGAGAAAGGTATCTTTAATAGAAGTCAAAGTCAAGACAAGAGAGAGAGAGAGGGTTTTACTTTCTACTTAGTAGTCAAGTAGGAATACGTTCGTGATGTATTTGTAGAAGGAGCCGTGTAGTGTAGTGCTAGGAAGTAGTGATACTATTTACATTAGAGAAATGCAAAGTTAAAACAACTTGTGGTTGGGAGGTTTAAAAGCGACATTACATACAAAATAGGTTGCATTTGTAAAGATTCATGTAAAAGAGATACGAAGGAGAACATGCTCTTCAATAGTGAGACATGTGTAAGATAGCACACTCGCCCGTGTCTTCATTTTACTCACTTATCTGCGAAATGATGTGTTTCTATCTCTCTGGAGTATATATAAATCTAAAATTTCTAGTTTCCTTGTTTTTCTCCTAGTGCACTATTTATAGTCAGAGAGAGAGAGGAGAAAGTGTTTGTTCTTCTTTGTTGGGTGGTGTAGGTACTTTAATGTTTACTTTAACGTAAGTACAAGAACAACGCACTAGAGAAATAAAGTATATTTCCAAGATGGAGAAATGGAGAAAGGCAGTGAGTTGAGTGAGATGAAATGTGATTGTATTTGGTGCTGTGAGAGGGGAAATAAACATTTTATACCAGAGAGCATGAGCCAAAATGCAAAAGGTGTAAAATGCCATTTATATATGGCCTGCCTTTCTCCAGGCTCTCAATCTGAAAATACTATTATTTTCTTGGAATTCCTTGGCCAGATAGTAAAATGCTGTATTATTTCCTAGGCCAGACTCACAGACTCTCCTCGCTCATATCATATTTTATAAATAGTGCCACAGCATCCACTAAACCAATGCAACTGTTCCTCATATGTGCAGCTCTATTGCTCTCTAATATCCACTCATATAGCATTTGTGTAAGTGAGCAAATGGAGAGATAGCTTTTAGAGTTGGCGGAAAGTGTAGGAGGCTGCCAAGGCGAACATGCTTTATAGTTTCTATCTGATGCACTGAAAAAGATCTATGACTCTCTTTTCCTACTTGCATATTATTTTTTATATATTAGTATCAGCATTACTTCCCTTTCACTACTGCCTTCTGTCTAATATTTACATTATTTGTGTTTTCTGATCGTGTCTACGTATACTAATGCATTGCATCATCATCTGGATCGAGAGCCCCTATTTCTACCATGTACTTTCACTAGTTTCACTTCTACTATCATGAAGCCAAGAAGCACAATGATACAAGTCCTCCTAACTGTATCTACTTAAGAGCTACAAACTTATATGCAATAGGTAACATCGCAATAAATACATCCTTATTTTGTGCACTAGACAGATAAATTCAAAGACAGCATCAGACAGCCTTCGTCTGTCTATCTTTTCCTAAAAGCCCATTGAACTTAAAACAAAAGTAAAAGCCTCGGCGCATTTCATAAAAATGAAATCCGTTAGACAATCTCTGCAGCCTATAACACTACTTATTATGAGAATGGTTTCCAAGCAATAGCACAGCAACTTGCGACTGGATGCTAGACGCATATGAAAATAGCGAACGTGAATCCGAAAAGCACCTTTAGCTCAATTCATTGATCCGCTTGTTTTTGTTGCATACACACACGTATTAAACATGTGCTTATTATGTACAATGTACATTATATGTACGAATATTATTCAAAAATCCCTGGTTTGTTCAAAACAACGTAGTTTCTGCAAAAAACAAGAAAATGCACTAAATTTACCCGGAAGTTTGTGGATTGAAGACACGAACTGCGTAATAGGCAATTAATGTATTGCTAAAACCATAAAACTTAATTTATGTACATAAGTATATACGTAATATTTAATCAGGTATAGGGGCTAGAAATATCTTGGCACGACTAAGCATCCTTTAATATTCTACTTAATTCTTTATTGGCACAACTAACTGAATCTCTCGGAGTTAATAATTAAATGGCTCAATAGACGCATTGTTAGCTATAGTTACTTAATTAGTAGATTAAAATTTAGGCCAAGAAAATAGTGAGCAGAAATTAGTAGCGCTAAGGGCTTTTGTGTATTTAAGTGTAGGAAAATAAGTGCATGGGTATGTGCATATCGTGCAGTAACAGGGCCTTAAACGGAGTTATAGTTTTTTGTACGTTTAGTCTGATGCTAGTGGTGCTCATGATTTATATTGGATGGTTGAACAGTTGCAGGATTTATGGCTCTGATATGCTCAACACTGTTCGTCGTGTATAAGGGTTGCCAGGCTGCGACTGGAAGTCTGTGTGGCACTTTCGTCTCCTTACATCCCCATCGAAATACACAGTGAACCGGACCAGGATGCTCCACTGCATTTCTCACAACTCACAACTGGAGACTTGACTCGGCCGAGCAGCCTCGATCTTCCTAGCCTCAAGTCATCCTCCGTCTCCGAGACTTACACAATGCTATTGCACTGTACTCTCTTTGTATTCCAAGTATCCCTATGAATCCAAAGCATCATTATATGATATATTACATCTTTATCCTACATTAAATACCTAAGATATTCCCTCACTCTATCTATACCAATAGTATTCTTGTAAACACACAAACAGATATAAAAGTGTGCAGCTTGTAGCAGTCCATGTAGTTCTACGTATAGTGTCATGTACGCAATGGAAGATTGTAGATCTTACCCAGCTATAAGGACTCTTTCCTGCCTCTCTCGTTACTTTCTTCGGGAGACACGTTAGTTTAGGATATGTCGTCGAAAAAGAGTCGTTTTTGATATAAATAGATTTAATATCTTCTGGTATCCTTCTCCTCAGCTAAAAATGTCTAGGGACCCAACACGAGGATGAACAAGAGAGAACTCATGAGATTTTTACGGAATCAAAGATATTAGCTCATTTCGTTTGTAACTGCTATTCTACTGAACTGCACTTATCTCACTCAAAATAATTTCAACTGCCTGTAAAACAGCCAAAACTACAAATCAATCAAAGTCTATCTATGTAAAGGTAGCCTTTTTTGGGGCTTTTTCTTGGCAACCCCTATTTGAAATTTTTTATTTACAGCCCCCTTAGAGGTTTTTCTTTGTGGTCTTCATAAAATTATATTAAGTATTTATGAAGTATGCTAGCTTATACCATTAATATTAATTCGGGTTATCGTAGTATTTATGAACATCTAAAGTAAATGAGTTACTTTCTAAAATCAATAGCCACAAACCCATAGTGCACATAGATAAAAATAGTAATTCGAATGAAACAGAGACATTTAACAGGATGCAGTAAAAACTATTGCTTGTAGAATCGCATAAGTAACTAACTGATATTTTCAAAACTTTTTTTTACTATTCTTCGTCAAGATTTATCTTAACGTTCTTTCATACTTTTAGTTGTGTACAAAGTACAGCGGAAACTTCTTGGAATGGAAACTTTTCCACCAATTCAACTTCCAATCTAATTCTTTATAAGTCCATGGAGGCTCATCAATCGAGCTGCCTGGAAATTAAATGAATCTGATCTTAATTCTGCATCTCACCATTGAATACGGTGCACTCTGGGATGTAGCTGCAGTGATACAAGCACTCGAAAGTCACTTTCCTTTTCTTTGCCTTCTTCACAAAGATACAGCAAGCATACTAAAACCTTCAGGCAGGGCACTGCATACTGCATCAACAATTGAGCCATTAACTATTTGAAAATTAAATTCTTAGACGAACTGTTAAGATCCTTACGAACATCTTAAACGTCTGTGTGCTGCAATTGTACTTACTGTTACTATGATATATAGTTAGGATATACTACTATTTACTCTGCTTTGGGTAGGACTAGCGTGAAGTGCTTTCGTCAGTATATCGATGAGATGGCACGTTGCGCGTTGTTTCGTTACCGATTGTGAAGGTGGTGGTTAGACCTATGCGCATTAGCATTGCTTTACATATTATTGCATCTCATATATCTATACTCTTATTAGTTACCACATTACACGATTCAGGAAATGTCAATTTTAAAATGAAATTATTTGATATAATTTAGAGTAGATTTATACTGTGTAAATATTTGTGAAGATGCAAAGCTGATACATATTTTATCTGATACATAGTTACTATATGTATATTATTATCAAGATCAATTAAAGGTAGCTTTACTGATTACTGAAAATCATAATTCCATTTACGTATGCCTGACGCAGCGCTACCCACGATATTTATGTGGATTTCCTATGTCCACTGTTAATGCATACACGTAAGAATTGCTCCGACATACAGCATAGAAAATAAGACTTTAATTAATGGCTCTTTATAACATGATACTCATTTCTGGATTACTAACCACCGTGTTATTGTAATCCGGGAGAGTTTCAAAGGTAGGTAAGTAATAAATTATTTGACTATTTTTCTGTTGGCGAGGCACGAGCACGTAACTGAATGCGTAAACCGTTACACTACTCTCAACTATTTCCCGTCTTAGGTGGTCTTCGATTTTTTATCTTTATAATGCACTTTTCGTGCACGAAAACCACAGAGTGATGCCTGGTAGGTAAGGTCGTGTAATAAGTAACGGACGGCATTAATTAATCATCAATTGGAAAAAAACTGTAATGAGTTATAGGTAGGCAATGTGCGTACTCTGCGTATCAAAGGTTCCCCAACAATACATCAGTCATTTGTCATTGTCCATTTCATTACTATAGGACAATGTGCTGGCAAATGCATTTTTTAATAACATCCACTTCTTTTGTTAGGGCTATTGAATGCTGATGAAAAGGTAGCTATTATGCGTTGGTTTACTAGGCAAAAAATAATCTGCATTTGGTGTGCAGCATACAAACATCTTCTGGATTTCCATAATTAATGTAAAACTACTAAATCTGATAATTAGTATCCCAAACAAACTGCCCACACGGTTTAGTGTCTTGTCTACAATCGATGCAGTAGAAGTAAACGTGTACAGAAAGAATAGTTTAGCTGGATAATGATGTTATTGTTAACTTCAACCAAGGAGAACATGTTCGGGATGCAATCATTTATTCTGTATTTATGATGGTTTCCATTGACGTTATTTACAATAACACAATAACTGTATGCATCTACCACACACTAGTAGGTTCCATATAATGTGATAGCTTATGCGTAAGTATATAGCAAATAAAAATTTATTAGTACTACTAACTAGGTTGATTAGACAGGTAGATGACAATTGTGAAAACATATTCAAAGTGTTGCATAATATAAAGCTGAATCAGTTTAGCCTTCCCTAGATGACCAACTGTCTGAGGCTGTTTGCTCAAACAATAAAGTTCACATTGCATAATAACAACTCGTGGATGTGTTTTAGAGGGAATTGAAATTGAGACCCACAAAATTGTTGACATTGATTGCTTAAAAAAGAGAGCCAATTAATCTAAGTCGCATTAAAACATGACATATTTTTTGCTAAAACTACTATTTCACCTTCACCCTAAGGGTTAAAACTACTGGGACAGTTGCAACTGTAGCAGTAGTTTTATGGTTTAAATGAAATCAATGTAAAAAATGCCTTGATTTCATAAGTGTAAGTCACTAGGGGCAGAACGGGAAACATATGCATGAAACATTTGCTGCTAATTAATTATCTAGTAAGTGTGAATGATTAACAAGAAATTTGAACTTGTCAAGAACGAGTGTAAATCATTGCAGGGATCCTTTCTCCTTTTTCTAAATATTTGACTGTGAATAAAAGATTGCAACTTGTTTGCCTTCCTCCTCTAGGCTAAAATTGTTAGCAAGTGCACCTACACATGTCGATACATCTACATTTTACAGCCTAACAAAAGAGAGACAATTAAATACATGAAGGACATACAAACGGAGCCAGTTATTGTTATTAAGTACATATCGGTAGTCTATTGCATCAAGAAGTCTATGTAAATCCTTGGTATCATTGGCAGCCGTATGTATATCTATGTAGTTAGAAAGTATTTCTCTGTAGGATCTGCACTAAAGAATTTAAACATAGATTTACAACTACTAAAACGTTGTATTTAAATGGTTAGTACTTATGTGTAATTTATTTTAAGATCAAATACTATTTTAGTAGTACGTACGAAATCTCCTTTGGAAAAGTTTTGGCTAGTCCATTCTTGCAACTTGCCACAGTGAATGCAATGCAACATGCAACAAAAACGATTCTTTAAATACAATGTAAATGTAGGTGGATTTTTGATCAATCATGACATCGCGTAAAATTGCACTGGTAAATAAGATGTATTTTCTTTTCTTTCCAATGTTAGATGACGACGGATACTGAGCAGTTAGTCACGTCTCACAGTCTCACGTCGCGCGTCAGTAAGGAAATAATATTACATACAAGTTGTAACAGTTTCTGTTATGCAGTGGCCAGTGGGTAATTTTAATCCGAAATTGGGTTTAAACCATTACTAAATGTATTATTGTATGTTCCTCATTGTAATTATAGGATTATCAACAACTTTTTAGATTTAAGGATATAAAATAGACTGTGTTTATGGCTGTCTGTGAGATAAACTCGTAATACAGCAGTCACGGTAGTATTCTCTGCATAGGTAATTCTAATTCACGTTCTATCCAACAAAAAAATCCGAATAAAGCTAACTTATGTAACTACGAAGTGGAAAGTTAATAAACAAACTACAATGGAATTTAGTTCAGGGATATCACTTTACATAGTTTGCATTGAAGTTTAAATGGGAACTGCATAAATGTGATGCTTGACACAAGGAATAGAAAAAATATATGCATATATGAGATGTGGAGTGTGTAGAGTTTCATCGCAGAACTTTTATGGGCCAAAGTGAGCCTATCATGCCAATGCTTGCGTATGATGCATTTCAAAGTTTCGTAGTTTTTGCTCTAGATCCTTTATTTGTAGATTAAACTGTACCTACGTCACCTCAATGAAAGCGAATAATTTGTTTTTGAATAAGCACAAGCATTAAATAAATAGGTGGGTAGTTGGTAGCATAGTTGTTGAATTGCAATTATTTCGCTCCAAATTAGCACTGGATCAACAAGGACAAATAGAGACACCCACAAAAGGGTTATCCACAAAACTAAACCCGTGCATAAATATTTACTTTATGAAATACGAGATTTTAAATTTGTAGGACTTGTGTTCTCTCTGTGCCGAATTTACTTCTCCAACATTAAACAGTTCTCGGAAGTGTCACATATACTATTGACATTGGCACTATATAATTACTTTGTTAGCTGCAAGTGAAGTTGATGCTGCTCTTCACTCTCAGTGCAATAATCTCTGTTCATAACATTTCATAGTTTAGTAGCGCAACATAGTTTGGCCGTATGCCGAACACTTGCAATCAGATTCTTACCTTGTGCATCAATGTACTTCGACATTAATAATATTATATAACAATGCATGCAGTTCATTTAGGTTAGGTACTTTTCATGGAAGTCCTTTACTTTTAGAATTGCTTGTAAGAGATTAGTTCAGCGTATGTAACAGACGCAAAGAGTAATTGCAGAATTGTAGATGTTTACATTGCAAACAAATATTTATTCGTTCATCCATGTACTAATTTAACATTGACACAATAAAATCACTACCTGATCTTACAATGAAAACTACTTTAAACGTATAGCATGTTGGTTGTATAGCCCATGATAATATGCATACTGCATACCAGCAATGTACCTTATCTTAGAATTCATTTGCAGTTTTCCTTATTTGGACTGGCTGAGAAGATTTGTACACATGAATACCTATTTATTGCCATTAAACACACTACCACTCTGTGTGTAGCTTCAAACTGTGATAACTGACACATCCAGCACAATGCAATGTGGCTACTGTATTTGAATATTGTATTCTGCTACATGAAAATAGTTCATGATCACAGATAACAAACGTTTTCACATTTCGTACAACAGCATTTACATTCATAGGAGGATAGGCTGACTAATAGCTATAGTTAGATTTAGTGCTTATGATATTGCAGAGTTAGATGTTAAAGTCT
>JAAAYG020023179.1:0-55124 GCA_009936455.2 Tomocerus minor | reverse complement strand
AATTGTTTTAGGGATTTTTTAAACCTTTTTAGGGATTTTTTAAATTGTTTTAGGGATGCGTTAAATATATCCCTTTTCTAGTGCAGTTGCAGTCTGATGCTCCACGGATTAACATAACAGGCCGTATGTGACTCTCATAGAATCCCGTAAAATTAAATCCTACCATATATTCCTATTTGTGAACCATCCACACTTGTGGCGACGAATTCTCAGATAAATACTACAGACGCTAAATGTACTTTGAAATAAAAGTTGTTCAATTCTACAAAAAAAGTTGCAAACTTACTGATTTCATTTATTTCCAGAGTCTAGCATTCAAAAATTCCCAATTTCAATGCCAAGGATTTTTTAAGAAAACAAATTTTCATGCTGCCTATTAATATTAATTAACAGATAGAAAATTCATCCAGCATGAAATAACGGAAGATATAATATATTAAGGAATGTTCCTTATACGTACAAACCAAGTAGACTTAATAGGGGTACTCAATTTAATCGTAAATCGTCTACATTATGCGTAGATCTTTGTTGGAGATTGCATATTGTACATGCTGGATGTGAATGAAAGTTAATTACGTGTAGACAACTAGCTTTTATTTGATAAATATAGTCACCTATTTTGTTAGGACGTCTAATAATAATCAGGAATATGTCGCGAATGTATTTCTCTGGCTATTTGTACACAGACGTAATCAACAGCACACATATTTCATATCGGATGAACAAGAGTATTCGACTTGAAATGTATTAACGTATGGGAGTAGAAACACCCACTTACACATCTTCATCTCCTCGTTTTGCATGATAGTGAATGTAGGAAAAAATGGAAACGTGTACACAAATAGACACACTTACTCATATGATACATGCTTACAATGAAAGTAATATACTGATAGGGATCTATAGACAATAACTACAGATATACTTTACATCGCTCAACAGACTAAGCCCCATAATGCTTATAAAAGGCTAGTTACGCAATTTAAAGAGATCTGTAATGTGATAGTCCGGATAGAGATAGCGATTATCAATGTGGCATTGTTACTGTAAGACAGTAACGCTAAAACTATACTTAGCAAGAGTTTAGGATAGTGATCATAACGAACTGCGAACTGGCAACCCAGTTTCACTCTATTAAATTTGAGACCACTCATTAAATATTCTATCCTAGGCAAGTAGCAACACAAATAAATACACATAGTCATTATCTATTTATCTGACACACAGGAGTTGCAGGCCTTAAACTCTAAAGTCTTCTTACACAAATGATCTAGCTATATTTCAATTTTTGATAAGGTTTCAACGTTTGACTAAAATTAAAAGAAGAGTAAAATTCCACCTATGAAGTCATCCGGAGGAGATAGAAACTTTGACCTCGGAGTCAGGAGGCTCCCAGTAGCATGTTCATTGAGATGGATATTATTGCATCAGACTTTGTATGCATTGCAGTTAAAACAGCATAGATACTATGTAATTAGCATTAATATTATTTCTATGTCCGTGCTGTATTACTGTAGCAGCTAAACGTGTGCAACAACCTATTAAATTGGCTAGCGACCTATTATTGTCTGGGTTTTAGTTTCACTGCTAGTCTGTCGTGTGCCTGCAGTATTTATTTCCTGATAACATGGAGATTGCAGTGGTTCATTATTAGCATATTATTATTAGTATGCAAGGAGACCAGTCTGGATTAGTGATGCAATATGTAGGGAAGAAGACACGGGCATAGTGCAGTCACCAGCAGTCAGACATTGATATTCTCATCTCAACTCCTGAATGATAGTGGAGATGAGTCTCTAATGAAAATATTAGCTAAGTATTCCATGAAATATGCAGATCATATTCTGCCGAAAGATAATTCATTCTCCGTAATGTAATCTTTCAAAATCAAATATTGATAATTAGTTTCTCCTTTAAGGCTACTTGAAATATAAATTTCCAGAATTTCATTATTAAAATTAGATTGACTTTAGCTACGATGATGGCCATAAACTTAACTCCAACCGAAATTAGTTCTGCTTGTAACTTGACTGAACCTGATGAAAATTCTATTAACTCGTATGTATGATAAGTTTTTATAATAGATATTTCCAGGAAATTATCAAGAGTCAACTTCAAAAAACTCATCAAAAGCCGTTTCAATGAAATTGGGGCTCATTGCTACTTAAAAATAGATGTATTTATAATGTCAGCTTTATTAGTGCTTGTAGTTATATAAATAACTGCTATATATTTAAATGACTATGTCAGTATAGCAAGTTTAATGTTATTTTGCGTTGAAAAAGTAATAAAATTATGCTGCCTACGATGTTTGTTGAAGAGGATGGAAGAGAGAAGAGAGATGGGTTCTAGTTGATGAAATGACACACTAGGGCATTTACAGGATGATAACATTGTGTAAATGCTGTAGGTAAAGAGGCAGGGAATGAGAGAGAGGACTGTAAATGCTAACAATAAATGAATGTATTATATGGAATGCATAAAAGATGTTTGGTAGATTAGAGAGGGAAACTAAGAAGATAATGGCGTAATATTATTAGAGTCAATGGTCCACATAGTTTCAGATTGGACAGAGACGAGCGTTAAAGAGTGTGAGAATGGAGGAGAAGACAAGAAGACAGTCTTTCTCCTCTCTCAGACTCACAGATTCCCTTCATGACAACCAACGCGGATCGGGATTCGGAGAGTAAGGAGACAGCCTCACAATTTGCAGAGGAAGAGGAATGAAAATTGGGAGGCTCGCGATAGGATTTCCTCCAGTTGTCCTAACCAAAACTAATGCCTATAGAGAGACAGATAGAGAGCAGAGAGAGAGAGTGAGAGAGACGGGATTCGAGACTCAAGTCTCAACATGCAACGGAATGGAACAAGAAGATGAGCAGAATGAGAGGGCAAAATGCCAGGAGAAAAATAGTCAAAGCCCAATAAACTACACATGGAAACTAAACACGTCCGTTCAACGGAGCAACTGTTCCACTATTCACTTGTCTTCCTTCCCGTAATAGCCGCATATCCTCGACTCCTTGCTGCTCCGCCGTCCCTGCCTGCCTCCCATCCCACTACATAAATATCCCAACAATATCTGTATTATGTGCACCAGTATCCTCAGACTCAGTTCCGCTACCCGCCTTCAAAATCCCCTACCCAACTAATCCAATGACTGATATCAATATTTGTCATCCCTCAAATCCGACAGATCAATCTCCAAAATTATCAAATGACACACCAGTAAACAAATTAGCATTATTTCTGCCACATCAGACATTGTACATATCAGCCACATACATCTTCCTTAGATGTGAACAGATTATAATAAATACTCAAATTGCTATCTTCACCTCCATTCCACATTATCACCTTCATCTAACTTGCCTGACAGGAAAATGCGCCAAGCATTCACTAATCCTGTGTAGAACTATTTTTCAACAGCATTTGGCTTAACGTCATGTCCATACACACTTTCGTCCACTCTGCCTATGCTGCATTCACGTTTCTCAAAAAACGATGTTTTTAGATGCAGACAAAGATGCTTAAATATCCTGAAGATATTGATCATATCTCACAGTGCGTGGCACTCAATGATTTTATTAACAACCAGAACGTGTTTTCATAACTTTTCATAAATGCAGCAAAATAGAGCGTTATTACATTATCAGTAGTCGTAATAGTTGGTGATAAGTGCTAGATGCAATAGAGAACGAAAAAAAGCTCTTCCGCATTCTAAATGGCTGAAAAATAAAAAGATCTTGAAGGGAATCAGTTTCATGAGTTAATTAAAGTAGAGTATTAAAGAGTCTCAAACGGCACTTTGATAATATTCTAAAGTTGCCGGTTATGCATTATTATCTAGCAGCTTGTCAAAAGGATTTCGAAAAGGAACTGGAAGAGGATTTCTGAGAAAATAGTAATTTAGTGTATGGATGCTATAAATATTATGATCTAGTATTATGTGGGGCATTATTTTGGCCAATGTATAGCTCCGTGTTTTCTGTGTGGCGTAAAATTAAGTGGATGGCAGGAATGAAGGATGTCAGGAGCTAGAAATACTATTTGGGTAAATAGGGAAATAATTTGCATGCATGCATGCATGAAGCGCACGTAAGGCATAGTGATAGTTAATTTATGGTCGTTAGGAAAAGAGATCGATTTGTTAGAAGCTAATTTAATGCTGTAAAAAATGGTCCAGTTGCTTAAGTACGCATCTAAAGAGGAGAATTGCATAGAGCGAGCTACACAAAGATAAAACAATGAGAGTATTAATTCAGCTATGGATGTAAAGAGAAAGAGAGAGAGAGAGAGAGAGAGGTGGCTGGCTAAGGATTACTAAGGGTGCATCAGTCCAGAGACGTACATGATAATAGTATTACCAGTTTTACGAGCCACTTAAACCTGGAGAGACTTGTTATGTTGTGTGTTTCGGCAGAAGGAAGAGAGAGAGAGAGAGAGAGAGAGAGAGAGCGAGTCTAGGTACTTGTGTGGAGGAGAAGGAGTAGTTGAGTTTCAACTAAAATAATGCTTGGTTAGATGTAAGCCTATTACGTGAGCCATTAATTTGGCAAAACTGACGGAAACCTAAGCCAAGCTTGAGACTTGATAGAAAATGAAATGAAAGTTGAAGAAGGTAGTTTTATCTGTGAGAGCATCAGACTATCAGCATCAACGTGGGCACTAGTGGAAGGAAAGTCTTTTCACTGTTAGCTACTTGAAGACATCCTCGCATCGCATCGCAGATTGATATGCATTTACGGAATGCGAAATAAATCGGCTAGATTACAAATGGGATGCTACTACAGGGTGGATCTTCTGTCGGACATGTGATGCTTCTCGTAGATCACCCGTATTTATCAATGCACCCACCGTATAACAATATTCTAAGCCCCATAACACGACGTAATTAACATGAGTATTCCTAATGGAAATCCAATTGCCCTATTTCTAGGTCTGCCTATTTAAAAGAGAAAAAGTGCACAGACAGTAAGTATTGGAAACTTGACACTTGATACTTTTATTGCAATATAATTCCGAAGAGAAATGTACACGTTGCCTATTAATATTATCAACATAATAAAATTCCCCTTCCTAACATCACTCTCTATGTGATTGTGCAAAGACGTGAAGATGATACATCAGGCTGTCGCCATTAAGTTATTGACTTTATTAGCTGTAGTAGCTATAGCTAGGATATTACGACGCTCTGCCACACATCCTGTCCCGAGACTCCCTTTTTACCAAGAAATACATGTAAAAGGAGACAAATTATTGAAAGCAGAGCAAATTATAGTGTCTAACGTGAAACCTGACTCCGTTCTTTTGCAGAAGGAAAAGCAAACACAACTCTGCTAATATTATGAGCACAATATTGAACGAAGATTCATTTGCTGTGAAGTGTCTTTAGATCTGAACTACATGCATTATTGAGTGACCCTAAGGTATCTTTATCCCACAACTCGACAGCATCATTACAAAATCCCATACTCTCACATTTCACTTACTTCCCAATCACAACACAATATCACACAATCAGCGCAACGATTTCCTTAGCATTTTCCTCCTCCTTTCATTTGACTTTTATATCAAACAAATAATAGATAGACAACCTTTCATAATATACAGTAACAGGGTTGACATGGAGGAAACAAAGGTGTAGGATAAAAGTGGACAAAATTGGTTTTATCCACTTCAATTTCCTTCAGGTACATAGTGAATGGATGAAATTAAAGTTATTTTAATACAAATGGAATTTCATATACCATTATTATGCATTACTCTGAACTCTATGTTATTTATTTTGTATGGTGCCTAAAGGGTGCAACATAAAATTATATCTTTGTATGCCGTTTTACAAATTTTGGGATATACAATAGCTCAATACGATTAATGTACACATGCCTAAGGTAAAAACGTGGTGCTAAATTCGGGTTATTCATTTAAATGAACAAACCAAAACTGTCAATTGGGAGATAAAATAGCTCCATAAGTAACATGAATTTTCATAAGGAATCGAATAAAACTAATTTCAATGCTCACAGTCAAATGGTTTCAAAGATACAAATAAAATTCTGTAGTAGATTTTCTGCTTGCATGATGCAAGGTTTCTTCAATTCAATTCAAACTAACTTATTGATGGGTATTATCTGTTATTTGTTTCTACCATTAACTTTCATGACAGACATGTGCTTAGATATCTCCCAATAAGCGTTTTTTGTAATTACGAGTAGGTACTTACTGAATACACGTATTAAGTATTTGTCCATGCATTTAAAGGAATAACAATTTTGAATCGATAGAATAGTTAGGAAATAGAACTTAGAATAACGTGGAAGAAATAAGTTTATGCAATAATTTATATCAATTAATATAAACAAATTCACATCTTCAATTTGCGCGAAATGCAAATACAAATTGTATAGCAAAATAAGAAGCTATACAATTTCTTGTATTCTTCGATAGTTTATGGTTTTTGCAGTTATTAACTAATGAAATTGGGGATCCAAATAGTAATTTAGAATTTTTGTATGATTTATTGAAGTTTACAACTTTAGATTGCTCAAAGCAAAATTAAATGAGACATAAAGCTTATGGTATGTGGGCACCTGTACTTCTATGTTATCCACTCTTATTTTGTACAATTTATTCTTTTTAATCCACTGGATGAATGAAATTCCATTTTGGCGAACAATATACTACCCTGTACAGTAGGTACTTACATTTCACGGCATGACAGCCTACCATAATTCTCCAGTTTGCTTAATGTCTTACTGTCGCCAAACAAATAGCACAGAGCACAATCGTCGATTGTACAACTCATCACGGCACTCAGCTTCATACCACTCGACTCTCTCAAAGCACTCAAAATCAATCTTATCGGTTTCACACATTCGCCACCTACGCTGTAATTATCAATCGGTAAGTGACATTCTTATTTCTCTAAGAAAGATCTAATTAGCTGTAAGTTCCCAAAATAATTGCACCTTTCCGTCAATCGTTTTCGAAGGTTAGACCATATCAAATATTTTTTATCAAATAAGTTTTCAATGATTTCAGTACCCTGTTTAATTTATGTGCAAAACAATTAACTCCTTTTAAACTTTTTAGCTGTAGTCAAAGATTGCCATTTGTTATTAGTAAAGTAAGCCAAAATTAGCTGTAAATACCGAGTAACAATAGCAAAAGTTTTAGAAAATCATAAACAATAGGCAATAAATTCCATTTTCTAAATTAAGCATTGGAAATACACAAATTAATGTTACGTCATCAAAGGCAGATTTTATGTTAGCACTACTAAATACACTGCAGTGTTCCTGAACATTTTCCTTAACTACTTTGATTGTTTACATTGATGTAGGTGTCAGACTAAGACATCCTTTATTTTATTAGTTTATATTTTTTATTAGAAGTGTGCAGAAATAATGCCTTTCTGTTTGGAGTTGTTCTTATGAGTTCACGTCCACAATCTGACCATTTAAAATTTGTTGAATATCTGACTTTCAAATTGATGTTTTTATAATAGGGAGAAAAATTACAGATAGTTAATTCTTACGATTACTCTATTTTTGCAGTGTGAAGTTACGACTTGGGTTCATCAACTCCATCAACTGTCTTTCATTCGACAAGTAAGCAGATTAATATTCTCACAATTTAAATTAACATTTCTATATTTGCATTATTAAACACCGGAAATATCCGTAGGTAACCCTGCCACGTGAATAATTGTGACAATGGCAAGTGCTGATAATCAGGAACCTGAAGTTTACTGGAAGGTACGTTACACATGATACCAATAATGTGTTAAACCATTCATAATACATATATATTTTTTCCTTAGCAAATTTACAAATACTTGAGCAATTGTAACTAATGACAAATGTTTATGGTTCGACCAAATGCAGGAAGGAGAGAAGATAAGTTTGAGAGTGATTGTTGTCAGCATTGGAACGGAACATGAAGAACCCGACGAGCCTGATCTCCCTACTGAAGTTGAAAGTGAAAAAATAACGTCGAGTAATGACGAAGTACACGGCGATAGCAAGATGCCAACGGAGAGCGAAGTTTCTGCAGAGTACGAAAAAGGAGGCTTGCCTGCCGCTCTGGCCAAGATGTCAGTAAACACTACAGTACAGGTTGCCCCAAACCAAATGGTGACCAAACTGAAGAAAATGTCATTCAGTGTTAAACTGTGAGCAGATACCTCTCAAATTGAATATCAATTAAAAATTTAAATTCTTGAAACCTGAAGATCTATTACTTGGTACTTCTTTCATTGGAATTTGCATTTCATATATTTGCAATTTCATTTGTCAAAATTGACCTCATTAGTTCTGAGAAGGTGGATATAATTATAAAAATAAATAGAGATAAGCTGTAGTAGCAATTCGGGAATACAATGGAGGAAGTTAGCTAATCCTATGAAGTTTCTTAGTTTTCACAAAAAATTTCAGTTACTTGTTCAGTTGTAATATCTTTCGTAATCAGGTTATAGATAATTCGTTAAATTTAAATAGAGGCACGAAATAAATAGTTTCCATTAAATCTACCACAATTTCTCACCATAGAATTGCCTCACGTAAATTCCTATCAAAACTTGTGTGAATATAAGCTGCATATAATGAATCATCTATTTGAAATGAATACACAGCATACAATTTTAGCATCCAGAATGTGCTTTACTTACTTATCGATCATAAGTTATAAATATTTGGTAAATAGTAAATAGCCTGGGTTCCTCCTCCACCGAAAAACGCAGTAGGTGGGTTTCCAGCCTTGGAAACTAACTACAATCATCCCTAAAACTCTACACATTTCATTTACAAAAACTATTCCTAACAGTATCTACATGTAAACAGTCCAATCCAATAATACCATTTCTACACATTACCAAACTGACCTGACATTCATTGAAAAGAAATAGATAATAATCTTCTATAAATTCATACTACATATAAAAACTTCGTACAGAATTCAATTGTCGAAATAAAAGATGCAAATAAATTCCGAGGACTTTAAAAGACATAATGGTGCCACATTTAAACTAAATTTTGGTTTCCAAGTTTGGAGATTGCTATAATAGGTTTGTTATAAACATTTCCGCTGCATTAGAAATTAAGGTTTCTTAAATGAATTTTGGGTGACTAACAAAATGACGCACTATGTGAGTAATGGTGACATTTAAAGCGTATTTCCAAGAGAAAGTTGTGAGGATGTAATAAAAAGTTGTGATGCTTTCAGTTTTATTTAAAGATTTGTTAGTTTCCATTTCATCTGGATGCATGATAGAATTTAGTATGAGTTGAGAACTGTGAATTTGTCGGTGGCTTACACATTTAAGAAGATATTTATCTGGGATTGGAGTCAGGAATTTATTTATCTTGTGAGTTAATTATAACATGAATGTAGAAGAGCAGAGGATTTGCTGATTATGCAATTAATCATCCAGAAAATTGTAGCTGTCCTTGTAGCAGCCACACTGAGAGTTTGTAGTGATTATTAGCGAGTTGCAAATTATAATCTAGCCTCCTACGCTTCTCTACATAAAATCTGTATTAAGCAATTGAATTAAGGATGTAGGATCGCAAGGAATTTTAATAGTTAGCAATTAATGAAAAGAGAGAGAGAGAGAGAGGGGGATTTGCAATTTGCATAATAACTTAAGTTACCTAGCATGACATAGTAGTAGAGTGGAGCTATGCGTAGTGTGTCTCTTCCTAAGTTAGTCCTTTAAATACCCGGGTTGCAATTCCTACATAGCTAATACAATAAGCTGTTTATCATGCATACCTATCAACAGAGCCATGTAGCCAGCAGCACACCTATACTTAAATAGTCAAATCCAGAACTGTATTTAACTTTTGCAGATAAATTTCGAGAGAGAGAGAGAGAGAGAAAGAGAAAAGTATGCGTGAGGAGTTTAATAATAGTAGAATGTGTAGCAGTGCGCGTACAGAATGTTAAAGAAGGTAGAACAAGAGAAATGATTCAGCTCTTGCACAGAAACATCCCAGAGAGTAAGTAAACGAACAAAATTCCAAGTCTGAGTTGGGCGAAGTCATTGGGATGATTAGTAGAGGCGGGATCAGACTCTCATTGTCAGTTGGTTAGCCTAACGCAATGATTTAGATAACAAGTTATTTTCTGTTTACGAAGCAATAGGTGAACAAGACTTTTATATATTCAGATTTAGTCAGTAGACGCATAAAGATTAAAGATGCAGATCCATGATAGTTGCCTATAGATTAGGGCAGAGCTAGTACTCATAATGTTTTAATGTCTCTGGCCTTTCACCCATTTCAGTCTGAGTCTTTGCTCATGGACATGTTTCTGTAAATGTAAAGAGTGGCATATACATGAACTATAAGATGATAGCATCCTACTACTTATAATATTACTACTTATGTGTGTGTATATGGAGGGAAGGCTCTTTAAAGCTGTACTTACTCATCGTTGTGAAGATGCTGAGTGATTTGATGCTAATTTTAACTGAGAAAAGCCAGTTGCAATACTTTGAATGCGTCTGGCTCCTTGTGCAGCCTCAGTTGAGTTGCGAAGGAAATGCTGCAGAGCTTCTGCCTTGCATTTAAGATCCTTACGTAGCAGTTTCACAGAATAAAAAGGAGTGACGAGGCGACGTCAGAAAATTATGCTCCTCGTAGCAGGTCACGCATATTCACAGACAGTACACACTCGAATGTTGCATAAGATATAAATGACAGGGACAACAACTTTCCTTTTCAACAATCTTCGACTACACTCCTATCCATAATTTATCAGAATAGTTCCCTGCCCGGATTTCTCAGGAAACCCCCTTACACGACACAGAGACATTTACATAGCACTAATCCCTCTCAACATCATCCCACAGTCTTCCGAATCTTACAACAGTTAATTAATTATTTCCGGTGAGCTCTAGACAAGATTTTTCACCAATTAGTACCCCGGCACAAATAGAAATTGATGACTTTTTTGTTAAATATGACACACTTTTAGAAATCTTTTACTTTCACAGTCATAGATACTTTCTATATATTCCTAACAATCAATAATTTTTCAATTTGTCAAAGACGGAAGATAGTATTTGCAATGCCGACATCAGCACAATTCCAATTTCTTTTCTAACATATATGTATATATGACATTATATGTATATATGTAGGTACAAGTGTACGCAAAGTAAGTACAGCGGATGTATTCACAAATTGAACTCACTCTACTCTAGCATTTGTGATCCACTTTTTATTATCGAGTAAATGTAAATATTCCAGTCCGATCTCACAATAAAACTTTTAAATGTTAACTGGTAGGAAATTTGAATTCTTCGGAAAAGTTATCCAATATATATTCAGGTTTTTCTTAGATTCCCCTAAATCAAATTGCAACACTCGATTGTTTTCTTTCTCTAAAGGTTCATTGTTCACAATTGTTTTCTAAAACAGTATTTTTATGAGTATATTTTTTCTGAAGAATAGAATGGGAATTAATATAGAAGGAAGAAGGGCAGGATATTTTTTTTTAGTTTTAAGCAAGTGCAAGGTACGATGAATGCTACAATTATTTTGGAGTTTGACAATTTATTGTTACAAAAAAGTAAATACGTAGTATGTGGCTATTGTTTATTATTTGATTGACTGAATGTAGGGGAAATATTCTGTCTGATTATAAAGAACTACTCTGTTTTTTTGTAATATAATACAGTAATTATTTCTAAGAAAGAAGGAAGTTGATAGTGGAATATATGGTTGGCACTATGAGGTGGGAAGGGATTACTTCCTTTTAAGGAGCAAATGGTTTCCTTTCAAGATGAGACTGGAAACACCTACACAGAGACGACTTCAACTTACTTCTGTCAACTTAAAATGTATTTATATCGTGCAGCAAGAAATGTTTTTCTGCACAAGGGGGAATTAGTACCTTTGCCTTGTTTGAATTTCTGCTAATTTTACTGGAGTTTAGCACGGCGGAAAGTTCAGACTTTCCAGAGAGAAATAAGAGAAAGAGAGTAGTGGGTAAATGTAGTTTGGGCACATCTCATCACAAACAATGCTACAAGGACATGTGTTCATTTCCATTTCAACTCCTAAATCTTGCACGACGTGTACACAATTACTTTAAGTGTGTCCACAGTCTCGAAAAGTGATGAGTGTGAGAGTAGTCGAGCACTAGCGCAGTAACAACAGTTCAATGAGCTTCATATGCCACCCACACATGGCATAATAATATTGTAGCAATTAGTGTCCATTCAGTTACCCAATGGTGATGATAAGTCTTTCATTAATGAGTAGAGGCCAAAGATAAACATGTTCGGTGTAGCTATATCATAAAGTTTTTATTATATCTGTCTGAAAGTGTGCTGAGGAAATTATCTGTAAATGTCTGATGATCAAGGTACAATGTTACTAATTAGCAAGAGAAAGATTTTGGCAATTTGTCACAGCAATATGTTTACGTATGAGGTATTTGTTGAGAAGCGTTTAGAGTTCTCTCATATACATAGATAGATAGATATATTATAGATATATAAACGTATATTTTCTCATGTGTCTAATATACTTGTAGAATTTATAACGATCATTAACAGTATTGTCATAAGGATTTAATATAGTAGTGGATTTTCAACGTCCTACATAGCTAATATAGGATTTCACGACTTTAAACTCCTTTTCCTTACAAGTCAATAGCATAATCAGAAGTTGCTCATCAGTGCATTAACTTTTTTCGTGCAAGAGATTTTAAATTGCATGTAAGTTACTTGAAATAGAGTAAAAACTTTTTTGGTGCACTAGGACAGTATCTGCAACAGTGTACAATTGGAAAGTGACTAAAATCCGAGGACAAAACTATTTTCTACTGTTGGAATAGGAGTGGATGGAGTGTGTTGAGGTTCTAGTATTGTTTTGAACGCTGCATAGCCGCCATGCATACTAATCTTCATTTGATCTGCATGTAACTATTACAGTGGTAGTGACGCGGAAAATTCCCTTTTCCTTCATAGCAACAACAAACAACAAGAACTTTTAAAGACTGTCAGAGAATAAAATGAAAAAGTGTCATTATTTGAGGGAGAAATTATTTTCGGTGACTCTAAAGAGTTGTTGGGGGTTGTGACACGTTGAAAAATGAAGTGGCTACTGTAGGTCTTTGTGCTTCAGCCTTGTCGAGGATGATTCGGTGTAACAGAGGGCAGATGGCAAAAGGTGAGGATGAGATGCGTTCGTGCGGCAGAAAAGAGTTGCGTTGAGTGGTGAAGAGTCGGAGGACATGAGAGAAACTGAACTTGCGAGTTCTCAACGGAATTGAATGGAATTGGGATTTATGGGAGTAGGTGGCTGGCTACGTGGTGGACTGTTGTTGGAAGTCGCACTTGTGACTGGCACTCTCGCCGCTGCTTCTCAGTCAAGGAACATTTGACTGGAGCCGAACTCCAGGCCAGAGCTTCCAGCACTCACTCACAGCTACTGACTGGCTGACTGACTGACGACGGACTGAACTGCCTCAGTGACTGTCTGTCCTTCCGTTGCAAGAGAACTGAGTCACTTCACTATCTCTCTCCGACCAACTCCTGTGATGCCCTACACACCACACGCTCCTAGCAGCCATGCAACGACACAGCGGACCAGGCACGGGCTTCGGCTGCAATGGCAGCAGCAAAGGCAGCCGAATCCAAGGAGGCAGCAGCCGGAGTCTACGAAGACGAGCACAGCTCACGAGACAGAGGCAAGCCACTCACATCCGCACACACAGACACAGTCCATAAGCCAGAACACACTTTCTCGTTTAGTTTCCACCACTTCGCCTCAGACTCACAGCTCCACAGATTCTGCACTTCCCAACTTTGCGCCACAGGAACCAGTGGATAGACACAGATATGGAATTATACCAGTACAGACACACTCTTCCTATTATAGTTAGCAACAAACCAAAGTTAAGGCACTGCAATCTACAACAACCAACGACTCAATACTATCTTCGCCGTAAAGTGCCAAAATACACCCGCAATAAACACCTACCTCCAAACATATGCTAATTAATCTCGCTAATCAGAAGCTAACGTCGAGGTACAGTTACTTTTTTTATTTTTTTTTTGTTATTTATTTTAGTTCTTTTTTTCAAGTAGCCGACTATTTTATTGGCCGTTTTTTTGAACATGTCTTTCTGTATGCCTTTATACTGTAATTCCACACCGATTTCAAATTTTTGCTATGTACTTTTACTACCATATGGTTGTAAAATAAGGGCAGTTGAATATAGCCTCTTGGGGAGATTGTTGGAAAGCCCGAAAAACATGAAAAATAGGTACCTAGCCAATTCATTCATTTCACCGAGTATGGTGTATTTCATCTTTGCGTTCTCCACATGTCCAAAATGTATTTATGTATGGAGAAGTAGTGGTGAGAGAGAGAGAGAGACGTAAATACATTGGGAGTTGAGTAAGTTAACTCTGGTTCTTTAGGTAGTTTGTTGTAGAGGAGTCCGTCGTGGTGTAGGCCGTAGTGAAACTGTGTTGTTATACTGGTATCAAGTTGTAGATATTTATTTAATGTACACGTATAGAATGACGCTTAGTGGAATTATAGGAGGGAGAGATAGTGGAGTGTGTGTTCGCAAAAAACAAGAGTGTAGATGCTTTCGTTTGCACAATAGAGAGGATAGGCGGCGGGGGCTATAAGAGAGTAGAAAAAGAAAGGATGGGTAACTAGCAAACAGAGTTAAGTAAAAGGGGAAAGGAGGAAAAGCCGTGCCAAAGCCAATGCATGCAAGCAACCGACTCAAGTTAAGACCTTTACTCCCTCCCTGCCTTCCCTACTCTTCTGTACCATTTTTATTGCACAGACTACACTTGCACTGCATCTACTCTAGACATGTACGTAGACACACCAACGTGGAAATGCTTCTAATCGCCCTAAGTACTAAGTAAGTACTAACTTTCACGGATATCGCCCGTCTATAAATCCACTTTGCTTAAAACTTCCTTCCCAGGGCACTAAAATTATCTGACGAGGCTCAACACTCAACTTTCCCAAAATCTATTTCAAAATACTCACATTTTTAGCCCACTTTCAAAAGAATATTCCAAAAACCCAAAAATTATCCCGCCTAACACCCCAGATATTGGAAACCCCCTTGCAGTACGCCTTCGTCACCACCACAATACAAAGGGATTTTTCAGTACTTTTTTTTGCTGTTTAGTGGAATCTTCTACTTTTTTTGTGACAGTAGTGATATAACTATGAATGCAACTTCTTTACATATTGACTCTTCACAAAATTCTATGATTAACTAACTATAGTATTACCAAATAGAAACGGCAAAATCTCTTTTACATTAAATCGCATACACTCTTGAAATTTGGATCTCTTTCCCCCCAACAGTAGTCAACAGTACTTAAACCAGCAGAAAGCTCTCCGCAGCGTTGAATTCTTTCTGTCCACACGTAAGGTAAAAAAAACTATAACTGAGTTGAGGAAAAACAGTTTATTTAGACACGTACCAACAGCTAACAAAAATTAGAAGCAAAATTTTGAATTATTTGTACTATGACATTGAAATGATTTTGATAATATTTGGTATGCTAACTTACTTATAACTGTATAAGGCTAATATACTCAAGGATATCAATCAAATAGTTCATATTAACATAAATCTGTAAAATGTGAACACTAATATAATGGACGTATAACTTATGTCCAAAAAAGAACAACCTTCTAATAAATACGCGGTTTTTGCTGGTTAATGCTATGCAGGTTATGGACGATATCAATAAATACACCACCTACCTACCTGCTCATGAATATGGATTTTGTTTTTCTAGTAGCACGGATTTGATTTACCTTTTCGTTATAGTAACAAAGCCAAGAAAGCGTATGATTAAACATATCATTTTGACAGCTAAGTATGCCAGGCAGGTAGTTTTCTCTTTTCTCTTCTTCATAAGCTGTGTATTTAGTTTAGTTGGTGCTGTAATATTACTTTTTGTGGTTTCTATTTCCGCTGTATACTTGATAGCAACTTATAGATAATCTCATATTGCCATCATATATCGTCTTTCACTTTTTCATCTACAGCCGATATGTAGCGTGGGTGGTAAAAATTGTCTGGAGTCTAGACTGCAATATCCATGAGCAAAATATTATGCAGGCTTCTATTACTTAACGTAGAATTGTAATTTTGCTAATTTTACGTTTGGAAAAAATACTTTTGTTGGTCTCCGTTAATATTGACTTACCTGAAGATTTTTAATTTCCTTTTATTGTTACCTAAACATTTGATACTGTTTATAATATCCAAATTAGTTGGAAGGGAAACATTCATACTTGTTTTAAATGGCATTAAGATTGAATCCCGTTATATTTTCCAACTTTCTGTATCTTTCATTTGACTCGGGCTTTTACAATACTATTCATCAAAATAACAATAGAAACCCAAACTTCATATCTTATGAATTGAATCATTTATTCTTTACTAAACGATGCACTTCAAAACTAATTGGGAGTTTTAATAAACTGTGTAAAACAGCTGTAATTGCAGAGAAACGTGTGTTAAGGAACAGCATAGTAATGTACCTAATAGTAGTTTAGGAAGTATTTTGAATAATGGCATGAAAGCGTTCGAAAACTGGTATAAGATGCAGTATAGTATTAGAATAGTAAATGCAGTAGTACGGCGTAGTAGGTAGCAGTGTAACCTTGAACTACTGACCTCGTAGTGTGTCAACACACTAGTAGCATGTTTAGAAAGTATTGGTTCAAAAGTTGTTATGTTTACGATTAGCAGTGTCCCCGGTGACCTTGAAGTCGTAGTGACCCATTTGTGACCTTGATGTTCCTATAGACTTCTAGATGACACATATATTTTGGTTGTTGTCCGTCAATGCGTTCAAAAGTTATCGCCGAAGGACAGACAGACAGAATGACAAAGTGTCACATACGGAGAATCATTCGTTTCTCTGAATAAAATTAAACTGCACAAATATGATGCTATAGCATCGTAATTCAAATATTTTTCTATTGTACCTACGCCAAATTACAATTAAAATAGTATTCTACTGAGTTCCAAATAATTAAGTTTGACAGGCTATTCTTATAGGTACAAATGTTCACAAAAAACTAATAAGAAGACAGTAAGCTTTCTAATAAACTAACAGAATATCTAATATTCCAAGCATGCAATGTTATAGTAGTGGTTGCCTAATTTAGGGGATAATACTGAAATCAATATTCACATTTGCATGTCAACCGCAAAAATGACACCGGCCAGGAATGCACCAGTGCAGTGCCTGAATTTGATAGCGAAATCAGTCACCTTGTTCAAAAATTTGGCTAACTTTAGAAATAATTCTTTGAGCTTTTTTTCATACTTTACATTGTTGTATCTAATATATAGATACATTTTATTTCGCACAGTTTTTTTATTTTGCCTACATATTTATAGCCGACCGATTCCTTTTGTTATATTTAATATTAGTTCTTTTCCTTCTTTTGTTAGTAGATCTAAGTGCCTAACACTTGTATGCAGATATTGTAAATAAAACATCTGTTAATGATTCAATAAATGTATAACTGTAACGCCACATAGTTCTACGATATTTTTTAAAATTGAAATAGGTATATTGTCAAAAGAAATTAATGAGAACTGTATTGAGAAATATGAATGGATATTATAAAATGTATCTGGCACTAGAATTAGTATTCTTATATATTAGGGGGCCAGCACAATTAGATAACATTGTTTAAGAACAATAGAACTCTATTTTCTGATAAAACCGATAAAGTTAAAGATATCGTGGCGTGGCCCCCTAATAAATTAAGACAATCCCCGATTATGAAGGATATGTGACGGAATCTTTATTAAATGGGAATAACAATGGTACATATCTGGGCTGGTGTCATTTCCGCATCTGACGCATGCAATATATTGCTTACCTGTTACATTTGCTCTACTTGTCAGTAAATTGAGTTTTAGTTGCATGCAAAAGGGGGAAATTGTGTAGCTGCTTTGAAGCAGTGCAGAGTGTGCAGAGTGCAGCCCGGTAAGTTAGAATTCGGGCCTACTACAAATCTATGTAGACATGCTCTAGGTATTGTCATCATCATTTGGTGCAACAGGTTGCCTTACTTCCCTTATTTCCAACAATAAGTTGAGCTTAGGCAGGCTACCCACAGTCCACTATCTGCACTACTACAAATGCACTCTACTCCGTATCTCAAATCTAAAGTGCAGTCAACCACTCTGCTCGACGAGTGCTACGACACCAATTGAGCTTCTCCATTTCCTTAGGATAGCTCTATTTACCTTGATCCCAATCCCAATATCCAGTAGGTATAAGAATCCAATTCTCGGCTCAAACAGAACCTCAAATAAAATCCTCACAATTCCTAAAGTAAGCTCTTTTGATTTTTACTGGAAAATAATGTAACGATAAATTAGAATTGAATAATGTACGGAATAGAAAAGGGGGTAAGAGTCGGTTAGTGGAACCATAATAAAAATATTTCTAAGTTTTTCGGAGTTCAGTTCAAAAAAAACGCCAAAAATATTATTGCATATTTTTACGTTTCAGAACATTTGGAGTCGATTTGGGGGTGGTCATTTTCATGGGTGGGGAGGGGATTTCCCCATTTAGGGGGAAACCCTTTTCACTTTTTTAGGTACTAAACTTACGGCGAGATGAATGACACGGCCCCAGCAGAGGAAAGGAAGTCCTGGAGGATGCAACTGCTGACTATTGCCCTGGCCCTCAAAGAGCAGTCAACACGTCAACAGTAGATGAATGAAAATGTAATGGAGCCCAAAAAGGAGCCCGAAGTGTAAAATAACATAGGAAGGTATTATAGGCTTACGGAATACCTGCCTATGTTATTTTATACTTCGGGCTACGTATACGCTGCGCTGTGAGACAAACACAAGCATCTCTATGTACTATGCATGTAATGTAGTACAACGAGATTCAATACAATGCATTTTGCATGGGTCGGCACAGTCTGCAGTCTCTGCAGCTGCGGCTGTGCTCCATGCTGGCTGTTCTCTTCCTCTCCTCGATTCTCAGTTCGTCAGCTGTTTCCAGTCCTCCTTCCAGTCAGCAGTTGCATCCTCCAGGACTTCCTTTCCTCTGCTGGGGCCGTGTCATTCATCTCGCCGTAAGTTTAGTACCTAAAAAAGTGAAAAGGGTTTCCCCCTAAATGGGGAAATCCCCTCCCCACCCATTGGCGTTTTTTTTGAACTGAACTCCGAAAAACTTAGACTTTTTTTATTATGGTTCCACTAACCGACTATTACCGAAAAGGGAATGTATTAAGAATTTACTTCGCCGTCGGACGCTTAATAAGAGATAGAGATGGGCGGCCTTTTTATGAGTATGTAAGAAGCTAGTACTGGCTACAAAATAATCTGTTACTCCCACCTGAGAAAGTTTTTCCTACCTTTTACTTGTCTTTATTATTAGTTTAATAAAACGTAAATTAGGTAATTAATTCACAGATAATTATTGTTTTTAACAGCGAAAATAAAGACAAGTAAAAGATGGGAAAAACTTTTGATTGAATTTGATGGGGTGCCTGTGGGGGGCTACCTCTATTCGAAATGTCTCTCTTTATCGTTTGCTCTGAATTTTACTAATGGAGAGCATAGCACTAAACTATTATAAGCCAAAGTAAGCACACTGTACTGTTTTCATGACAACTGTACTTATTACTGTAAATTCTATAAAAGTGGTTGTAACTTTATAGAATATATAAAATCATATTATAATTCCCATAAGTCTCAAACGTTTGAAAATGTGAAATTGACCACCTGAAAGCGTAAACTTTGATGTATGTCACAAAATAGCCCACAAATAGTCCATTTAAATGAATGTGGAAGGAAATAGCGCACTAAAAGGCAAGTCACGAAATAGCCAACAAACAACCCAAAATCATCGGCAACCAATTTTGGACACGTGGAGCACCTCAGTACCGTCTCATATTTGCTAATAATCCTTAAAATCTTTAGTAAGTACTCTAATTACCCAAGCCTCTATTTGTTTATCTCCTTAAATTATTATACCGTAAATCCTTTATTAATACTCAAGCATCTATTTGTTTAACTACAAAAAATCCTATTTCGTAAATCTTTAATTAGTACCCAGGCTTCTATTTCTTTAACTCATAAAATATATATGCACTTGAAATCATTAGACAAGTGAACACGTGAACCACGTGAGCTGCATGGGTGTAGTGATTAACTTCGATGAGTATGCCTGTAGCTCATTTCAAATTATCAAACGGACGGAGGTAACTCAAAAAATAGCCAACCGATTTCGATTTTGTAAAGTTATATTGTTTCCCCCAGAAATGCCTAGAACATGACTAGTAGGATTTTGAATATTCGTTTTCGTTGGCTTGCAAAATTTTAATAAAACCAGCCAGTTTTTGGAAAAAAATAATTTCTCGAAAACCGAAACGTATTTTGAAACAAAAACGAGTGATGGCCGAGGTACTGAACCAATCTTTAAATTGGCTTTTATTTTGCAACTTTTTGTTGAGTCCTTTTTGAGTCAGTTCCGTCTATTTGAAGCAGAAATTTACAGTACTTTAGCCAACGCTTAAAGAAATAGAGACACGGATACTAGTTAAGGATTTACGATTTAAAAATTAAAGAAATAGAGGCCAGAATACTAATTAAGGATTTACGGTACAGGACTTAGAGGAATTAAAGGAATAGATGCCCGGATACTTATTAAGGATTTACGGTACAGAACTTTAAGGAATTAAAGGAATAGATGTCCGGTACTAATTAAGGATTTACGGTTTAGTAATTTAAGGATTTAAAGAAATAAATGCTTGGGTACTAATTAAGGATTTACGGTATAGGAATTTAAGGAGTTAAAGAAATAAATGCTTGGGTACTAATTAATGATTTAGGGTATCGGAATTTCAGTACGGGTACTAATTAAGAATTTACGGTGTAGCTATTTTGCCATTTAGGATGGTTCGTAAGGGGTTCCATGTGTCCATAATTTTTGATTCGGAGGGTTGTGGGTGGGCGTCATTCGTTCAGGGGAAATTGGGCTATTTATGAGCTATTCGAAATTAAGTGTGCGATTTTGTGACATACATAAACTTTGCATAAGTCCGATAAGTTCTACAAACGCTATAAATTGTTCTTATGAGACTTATCGCGGAAAGTCCCTATTGTTAATGTGTCTGGTATACACGTAGGGTTTGTCTGGTGTCACAAATGCTTTTACATAGGAGAATTTCCACTTAAGTGGTAGAGGAAAATAATTGTCTGGTGGTATTACATGCATGTAATATGTAATTTAAGCAGGCTAAGCGTTGTTCGATGCGAGAAAGTGTTTTAATAATATTATTGAGAATTGAGAGTGTAGATGAGACGCTAATTGAAATTGTCTGTGCAGTGCACGAAATGCAGGCCAGTGCATGTGCTTTCTTGAAGGAGGCACGCTGTGGGAAAATGAGACCAGTAGGAGCCCCTAGCGGAAAGCGTTTGAAGAGAGGATGAGTAATCAGAAGGAAGCAGTGTTTACTACGCTGCAGCTGGACGGACGGAGGAACTTGAAGAGTCAGTCTAGTTATTGCTCTTTTCTAGCTAACAACCAGAATTCTGGCGCTGGAGGTTTTGACGACAGGTGATAAGAAATAAAATAATAATCTATCAGTTTTTGTATTTCTATTGGCATATTCCGAGAGGAGGATTTCCTGTCCTCAGATTTCTGTTTCAGTGACTGCAGAGCGTTGATTTTTAATGATTTTCTACAGGTTCTGCATTCCAGCATTATTAACAATTCCGTACAAATTAATTACGATACTGAAGCGACTAATAGTTGAGCAATGGCCGAATTACAACAAATGGACTGCAAAATAAATAAGCGTCGACAACCAGGTAATGGAAATATTGGAAATCAACAAATGCATTACGATTATGAGCAGTCCCCAGGAAAATCTGGGCATTTCCATTCGCCTAGGCGAGAAGAAAGAAGCCCCAGAACTAAACAAATCATTCAGTCTGGTTTCACTGTGTTTACCAATAAAAAATCCTACCAAAGTAACGGCAGTTATTACAACAATTCCACAAATGGTCCGAAAAATAAAAAAGAGAGCAAAAACAATCAGCCCCAACAAAAAGTTCGACATAATCAGTCCAATCCACAAGTAGGGCAACCCGCATTTCAAGAAGCTACTGCCCCGTCAGAGGAGGTCGATAAGTTTAACGAGGCTGCACTTCGTCGTGTGGACCCAGCGTTCAAAAAATTATTCGGCATGTCTGGTCAAGTAGCAATATACGATTTTGACACATTGACCAATAACTGGGTATAATTATCACCCATAAAAGATACTTATTTTTAAGTAACTTAATGACAAAAAATTAAAATCTACACATTTATTTTCCCTTTTAGAAACAAAGCGACTGTGCTGGATGCTTTTTTCTCTATTCTAGGTGAGTGAACGAATTTTATCATTTCTTAATGCCCGACTAAAAAAAATCTGCGTAAAAATTAATTATAATTACCCTTTTGTAAATTTTCCAGTGAAAAAATTACTGTTTTCAATTATGCATATATATATTCAATTCCGTGTAGCTTTTTATATGATTTTTTTATTTTTGGACATTGAAAACAGACCTAAATCAGTAATTCCGCCTGTTTTAGACGGAATTAATATTTATGATGCAAGCCAATTTTTCTAGTATTCTCCTAACGAACAAAAAATAATTCTAAAAGTTACTTACCGACAGCAGTTTTTGGTTAGGACGTCCACCATTTTTGGCCTTAGATTTCTGTATTCACTGAAAACAAATTTGTAAAATGTAAAGTTGAGGGCACTAATTAATGAAAAGCTCCACTTAGTAGAAGATCAATTAAATGATGAGGTCTTTGTTGTAAATTCTATAGAGCACAAGTTGTTTAGTTGTTTTTATTTGTTCTGGTTTTGTGGTATTGTAAGAAAATTATGTAGTCTTTGTACGACAGTACACTTAGCACTTAATTTTTTCTTGCTCCTAAATTGCAAGTTTACATTCCCAACATTGTCAACACAATGTAGACTGGGTTAATTTATTCGAACAATTGCACTGTAATTCTTTCACAGTCGCATTTGCTGTCAACACATGGTCGATAAAAATATGAGGAATTTATTTGTTGTGTCGTGAGGATGAGTTTGGAAGTGAGAATTTCTGTGTTGTGTGTTTTGGGTTTTGCTAGATCAGAGCGAGCCATAATAAAATGGTTCAAGAACCATAATAAGCTGCCGGATTTTTTGCCTTTATGTTGTAGAACATGATGGTGAAGTGTTTAGAGAAGTTATTTATAGCTTGATATTTTAAAATACTATTCTAAGTACTAGCACTACTCACTATTAACAAAAGTGTTGAATTTTTTTTCGATTTAAAATCCTGCTGTAAGGAAATGCTCATAAAATGATTTATAATTCAAAAACTTTTTTTAGTAGACTAATTAATATAACTTGTAGATTAGGAATTATTAACTTATGGGATGATTGCTAATCAATAGCTATTTATGAACGGGGGATTAAAACTAGGATCCAGTGAGGAAGTGTAGTAGTTTGTAGTAATGTTGGAGCTATTCTCACATAGATGAAGTCGAAGAAATCCGTAGTAGAGGAGTGGAGGAGCAGTGACTGCGAACAGATTAGAGGACTACAGACTAGAATTCGGCCTGTGCTACTCTGCACTCCACTTCACCACTAAATGAAAACATTAAATCGTATGAGACCTGTTGTGTGTGCGAGAACCGGCTCAGACTCACAACACTTTAATTTAATCGTACTAGACATGATATTATTACAGTGTTTGACTTATACTCAGTGCGTTTGTTGGCACCGGATGCTGCACCTTCCACCGAGCACTGTGAAAGAATTAATAATTTCTGTCGCCAATGGAGAAAGTTAGAAAAACTCGGAGCTAGTGCAGCTCTTCTCGTCTATGTAGCTATAGGTAGGCGTCTTCCTAGCTAGCTTCATCTTTTTTCTCATCTCCTTCCAATTGTTACATTTTTATTCGAGATTTTTATCGAAATCCAAATTGCAGTTGCATACTTGCAATCCTCATGACTCATCCTTAGCACTAACGTAGGAAATGTTGAACAAGGTAGTTATCCCATTCTCAAAGGCTTCTTGTTCCCCGTTATTATGAATATAAATACATAACTTCCGACGTCCGACCTATTTCCCTATTCAATCCCAATTTCATTACTTGCGAACTTTCGTCTGCATCTCAGCTACAGAGATATTTCTTTGCCAATGTGAACGACGAGCCTTCATCTCTGCCCCACATCTTAAATCCAGCAACAGAAATTTGTTTGTGTAGTGCCTTTCTGTTTAGTATTATTTTTACGCAGAACACACGCACAACCTTCTGTTTTCAAACACAATGCCGCATAGAAACAAAAGTTGTGGTAAAGCAGGTTCTTTTAAACTTTTTCATAGATAAATAGAAGAGATGCAATAGAGTGTCAAAGGTAGCTAACTAAATAGTTATAGGAGCTCATCTAATTTTCCACACTATCCTCAATGTTTTCTGTTACGTGTTACTTACTTAACTGGCACTCATCTGCCAGAACATTCTCCTGCCTACTCCTTTCACACCAAATCAAATGCACAAAAGCAAACAAACAATAATCTCAAAGCTAAATAAATATGGCAATTATTTCTCGCTTTCAGTTAGACATGTGCAAAAGCAAAGTCAAGTAGGTTTTTGTTTTGTTTGTCACTGAGCATTGTTGTGCTATTATCTTTGAGCTGCTCGTAAATACTTTGTTAAGCCTGATGGATGCTGATTCACATTGGAATGCAAATTACAATTCCCACAATAAGAAATTGGATCCTAACATTATCTCTGAGATTGAAATTAAAGAAAACATTGGCGAATAGATAGCTTTAGGGCCAAAGGGCACTCAAAAACACTTCTACTAATGTCTTTAAAGATTTAAAAGTATTTTAGCTTAACAGTTTATTTAGATATACGCCACTGGGTCGACTGTGTGATTGGACAGAGTACTTAAATCAAATGGGACTTATAATTTTCTTTGGCAACATCTCGCTAGGAAATTGATATTTTAATTTTGCAAAGTGTCTAGGGAATTAAAGTGTGGGGAATAGACAGACTACAATTTAAATTAGCTAATATTGGTGTAGATTACTAAATGCTCATCCTTATAGTACCTAACTAACTACTTAACTAGCTGAAATTATGTGTTTGTACATTTGGGTGGCTGGCTATGCTAATGCAAAGGAGGCATGCTAATAAATATCTTTGCTAACTAACATCAGAAAAATAACGAGTGCCTGTCTCCACTCTGTAGATTAATTTAGATTAAATGTCTATGAAATTGGTAGGGATTGGATTATTTGGTGGTTTTGTGTTCGTGTGCCCTTGTCTGTCCATAAATGAGGAGTCTTTAACTCCATTCCAACTCCAACAGTAGTCAATGCACTAGGAGTGTCTATTCCTCTGAAAATGAGTTAATGGCAGGAGGGCCAATAAAAAAGTAGGATGTGACGACACAATTGTGTTTTATGCCGACTTGATAGTAATTGGCTATCTTTTTATAGATATGGCTGTAAATATTTGGTGGCTAATGATAGGAGACTGTTGATTGTTGGCTTTGTGAGTTGGATTTATTGGGTGGAAGGGACATAAATAAAGGACGGAGGTAGTTAATTCCTTTCTCACGCTTTCCGTCTTCTCGTCCATGAGTTGAGGGGAAGTGTGTCTGGCTGTGCATTGTCGCGTTCTACATATTTCCAGCTCCCAGAGCCTGCTGCCTATTAGAATATTGTATCGGGCGGGGAGGTTATTACGAGGCAGCAGGCAGTCGTCGTGTCGGGCATTAGAATAATGTGTATGTGTGTGAGTGTGTGAGTGTGTGTGTGTATGTGTCGTGTCCTGGGGGTGTAGAGCAGATAAGGCAGAAGAGAATCAAAAGGATTTCTATGAGAAGTGAGTGTACATTGGACTGCTGTTGATTTGATAGCTAGATAATTTCTTTTAGCTTCTTCTTGGCAACTTGGAATCCTGTACTTTTGTTTTGTGATGTAGTAGATGGCTTTTACGATAATTCTGTCCGTACGTATTTCTGTACGCGTTTGCCACGTTCTGCCCTGCTCCTCCAAAAACTCCGTCAGAGAGATGTGCAGTGAGTGAGTGAGTGAGTCAGTGCAGTCTTCCCTGCCTGCTACACATTTCCTATGCAAAAAGATACATTCTACATAATAATATTAGGTGATGTGATGTGCGTTCTCCGATTCGGATATGGTCGTTCGTCCTATCCTCTCATATCAAGATATTCTTATTCCGCAAATCTCGCTCTGAACTGCCCTATAAAACTCGCTCCCTACTCCTCTGCACTGGCTCCTGAACTCGACGAGAGTCAGTTCCGCTTTTTCAGCGCACCACCAAGTGTTGTTTTAGTAAATACATGCACTCCTCCATCTCCTATACCCGGCACCGAAATAAATCCTCCGGTTTTATGGCTTTGACTCTCATTTTTTGCCTGTGCATCTCTTTTGGCTTGTCTTACCATCCGATCCACCTCTCTCTCTCTCTCTACTCACAGCAGTCAGTATTAATGCTGCATCCCTTGACTCTTCAATGGCATTCGGGATGAGATTATGCCGTGATAGTGTTTGAGTCGCAAAGATTTTATTAGGTAGGAGCCACGCTGTAGTCCTGTCATGTCTCTCAAATTCTCAACTATGTATCATCATAAAATACACATCAAAAACCAATCTATAATCTGCTTCTGTGTCTCACAAAATCCTCACAGCCACTGCAACTACAGAACATACAGGCACTCTGCTCTGTAGCTCAAACACCAATCATGCACGCTTCACAGCTCCTCAATGTCCAAACATGGGGGTCTCATTTAATCACATTATTAGCAACAACTTCCACTCACTCCTCTCATTATTTATTGTATAATCTTAGAAACTACAACTTAATTCTAGCTATAGCCACCCCAATTCCCAATCCACTCTCACCAACTAATTTAGAAATTTATCAAGATTGCCACTTGAGTCTCCAAAAGTAAATAGCTACGTCGATAGTTGATCCTCGTCTTATAACTCCTACACCTACACGCTACCCCTCAATCAAAACAAACAGAATTGGAATCTATCCCGACTAATATTATTGGCAATTTTCGAAGACATCTCCTTAAACTAATTTCTCTTGTAGTCCACGCCATGAAATTTAGTTGAAATCTTTTTCAGTAAGATAAAGAGTTGCTCGTAGGTAATTCAGTTCATTTGAGATTTGGAGAGTTACTGACTTTATACTCTGGGAAATAATTATTATTTTTTGTTGAGTCAAAATAATGATTATGAAATTGGGACTACACTTAGTCTACTTGGGTTAGTATATAGTTTCTGATATAGTGCGGGGTAGTCCATAGTGTAGGAGACGGTGATAATGCCTAGGTTTATGTTTTGTTGTTCTTGAAAAAAGCCATCGGGATTTTTACGTCCCGTCTGTAGTGCACATGTGTTTGTAGTTTTTTCGTAGGATTAAATCTGTATGATGTGACATTGTTGGAGAAAAACACGCGACGCTCGTACAACTCTCACTCTACGATCAGTTTAGATTTATTTTTAAGGTTGTGGGACTGAGGAACGCCAACTTTCTCATTCATTCTCATTTTTTTCTGCATTCGCATTCTATTGTTTGTGATAAAAACTATTGGCATGTTGATTGGTAGAAATTTGAGATTCTACTACTTAAATAACAGTCGGTTAAATGCTCATAGGGCACTCTTCCTATAATAATCCACACACAATGAACTCATATTTAATTTTCCCTTTGGTTTAATTATGCGGATTTGAAATTGCATTTTGCCCGAATTTAAACAGCATTCAATTTTAGATTGTGCATAGCTTTATCGCGTGCTATTTTTGGCAACTCTGGGGTACATATACACATAAATGTATCATTACTTTAGTGTCGCCTCTGTAAATTACGTTCTTTCCCATACTGCAAACTCTAAATCCCTATTGAATTAAGAACATCTTGTGTTTGAACAGTTTCATATTACTCTAGTACACTCACTCTCGTCGGGCATTGTATTTCTCTATACCTATCTATAGAATTATAAACTTATTTCCGTTCTAATGTGTCAGTGTTATGAAGACGTACTTTTCTATAATAATATTCACTGTAGATACATATTTACATATTTTAATAATAGCTACCTAATAGTTTTAATTCCAATTTGCTCACTGTAGTTACAATAACGTAATCAATTAGGAGTACTGTATGGATTATGGTTATAAGTATGTATAGTACTAGTGAAGAACTAGAACTAGAACTAGGTCACAGATAATTCATGGCATCTGTACTTAATTTACTGCGCTCTGAGCCAGTCTAGAAGTGATATCCGAATTTATTCTTTGTTCATTTTAATAAAACGACATTCAATTTTCTCTTTATATAATTTACAAATTTTATTAGCTAGCTACTCATTTAGCGTTCAAGGAAATTATAGAATTAAGTAAGAGAGAGAGAGAGAGAGAGAACGAGAGAGATGTATTTCTGTATGAATGCACTGTGGGCTAATTACACGGTGATAATAATCCTCCATCCCCAATAGAGAAATGAAGCGTCGTTAGTTAGAACTTTAATTGACAATGAGGTGGAAGCAGTTGTTCATAGTTTGTTCCTACTTTTCTAATAGATAAACGAAGACGAGTCTTGTTTCCAATTACTGATCGTAGCTCTTCAGTTTTAAACTTTGATTTGCTCTATTGCTAATGAGCAAACGGAAAGTCGGAGAGCTGTCTTCCTGGCACTCATCTGACTCACTCATCTCTTAATTAGAAACAGTAATTACAAGAAACTATGAATCAAAGACTTAAATGTTATACAGAATATGAGTACAGAAGCAACAGAGTAAATAAACAGAAACATGAGTAAAAATAAAAGTTGTCTATATCTATAATTACAATTAATCCTGTGATTATAATAGATATAACGTATATAATTGCCGTATTACTCTATTTAAATCCCTTGGTGAGTGAAAAAGTCATGCATTAAAGCTGTTGATTTTGCATTTGGGGAACGGGGGAGTATTTTAATGGAAATCCGTTAGAAAAATTGCCTTGAAGCAATAAATCACTGTTGGGATTTAAATGGAGCACTACGGTAGTTACTTAGAATTTCCGTACGCTATCTCAGGATATTCCTGTAAAAATATTTTAAAAAGTTATAATTAAGAACAGTGGCTGTTTGTAAAGCTAGAGAGCTATTGTATATGTTAATATAGGAAGTGAAAGAGAAAATGAGTTGCTATTTTTGCAATTTTTGTGATTGTTGGTGACTTGGTGATGTATTGAAATATTTTGTGTTGTTTGGAGCGTAGAATCCTCGGAGTCCTTCGTCCCAACAAGTTAGGAAGGAGGAGGGAGGCGTATGAGTGAGGATGAAGACAATAGGAGTTTTGTGAGTAGGGCAGAGAATGTGTGTGGCGGAATGGAGAGTTAGTTAGCGGCTTGGACGTAGTAGGTACTGTACTGCGTATTTAGAGTCGTTTTATAGGGATCGGGTAGTAAGTACGCGCTGTGTGCCTTGTATCTCTGCGGCAGATAAATAGTATTGAACTCATTTGTGTTGCCCGTGCCCAACTCCCAAAAATTGTTTGGAGGTTCTTAATGTTGCCTGACTTGCAATTAATGGGGCAGAAGAGCCTAATGCATTTCAATTGATGTCTTCAACTTTTGTGTTCTATTTGCGTCTTATCTCCTTCGATCCTCTCGTCTCTTCCGAATCTGACTTAATGAGTGAATAAGCTACGCATCGGACACTTTCCATCCACTCTCTCTCTCTCTCATTGTCGTTCTCTCAGGCATTTTATTATTTAAAGGCTCCAGGGTAGATCCATATATAATGCACCCCTTCTCTCTCTCTCTCTGTCTCTCTCTCTTTGTATCTAAGAATTTATATAATATGTGTACGCAGAGATAATGAGGTTATTGCAACTAATTAATCTAATCCGTTTTAGTAGTGTTAAATTTATATCCAATTATTTTAATGTTGGATGCTGGAAATAGGAATTCGTGAATTGGAAAAACCCTTTGGGTCCTGAGGCGATTGTTTTAATTTTAGGTTATGATTTCATGATAAAAGGAATGAGAAGAGAGAGAGAGAGGGGGAGGGGAGTGTGGTGAGAAAGGGGGAAGCATTGTATTTATTCCCTCCAGATGTAAATGAAGATTTAATTTGGGGTTTGAGAGGTTTTAGTGGAAATAGGAATGGATTTTGCGGACTAGGAGCAGAAGGGCGGTCGTCAGAAGTGTGTGGAGGAAGTGTGGGAATTATTGCAGTGCAATGTATTTAGGCGTTAGATATTTGTCGTCTAATTTGGCAGGTGTTAAGAATATGAATAAATGAACTGTAGTTTATAATGAAAGGGGATTGCCGTTTCATTTGAGCCTCCTCTGTGGCTGGATGATATGAGGGAGAGATGTGATGAGAGTGAGTAGTGGCCGTGCCCTGTGCCAATGTCTTAAGCCACCACTGCACACTGCCACCACCATCCATACAGTGTGGTGTAATGTAAATAAATGTAGATATAAATTTAATGTAACGCAATCTTGGGTGACTCAAGAGTGAGAAAGTTGAATGGGAGCCAAAGCGGAGTCAAGGCAAGCAAAGACGTCAATGTGTGTACTGTAGTGTGTCAGTGTGTGTAGCCAGTGCATCTTTTGAGCCTCTCCACTTCAAACTCTGTCCTGCCTGCCTGCACGATCATGTTCCGTGTGCACCAAACACTCTTCCATCCATCACACTCCACTCTTCCCCATCCACAGTTCAAGAGACAACCCAGTGTCGTCATGTCGAGCCTTCCTATTCAAACTATTAGCATAAATACTCATTTAAATAATCGATGGATAATGGACGGAGGCTTCCTCTCCCCAAAATATCTACCACTATCCACTACACGCCATTTCTACAATTTACGACCTCTCTGCATAATGCTAATGTCATCTCCATCTCCACTACTTCAACTATTTATGTCCACATACATTTGTCATCTTTCAGGCCACTACTCTCTATTTCCAAATCCACGCTGTTCCAACATTTACAAAAAATACAATACAATAGCAAAAGTTCTAAGAATCAGCTCATTTTGATTCCATGCTCGTGAATTGAACTATGATGCTGAACATCCTGCCAGACAAAAATATTCATAGATACAGGGATGGGCACTGTTTAGGTGTAAATGTAGAAATAAATTCACCATTAGTAGCATATATGCAATAGGTGCACATGTAGGAAAAACACTCTCAAATGTAATTTATGTTCTTTATTATCATTTTGAGGTATGTAGCTAGCGACATATTTAGCATTTGCATTGCATGTAAATTTCTGTGACTCTAATCTTAAAATATTGTAAAAGACGATGTTGATATTGTAGTATGTCTAGGGCCATTGTCATTTGTATATTAACTAAAAGTGGAATAGTACCTTGCGGTATTAACCTCCTTTCCATTAAATCTAATAATCTCGACGTTTCTTTATTTGGAATTACAGGAACGATTCCCCGAAATACGGATTCGTCGTTATGAATCGTTTAAATTTAGAAAACTTCATGCAAACATTTGATTTGGACACAGAAGTTCAATCTCTTCCTCCTTATCTTCTTTTGAAAAATAAAAGCGGTAAATTTTTAAAGGAAATTAGTTGGATTATGAATATAATAATAGATGTAAGTGTGTCAATGATATTTTGAAGTAAGTCGTGTCTTTCTCTCTATTTCAGCAATCAGCTGTGTATGGTTCTATAGTGCTCAAGAGTGCAGTCGTTTCAGTAAAATAATGGACAAGGATATGGGGTTGACTTTCACTGCTGAAGATGGAACGCCAAAACATAAATCTGCTGGGAAGAAGAGTGGTGCTCAGGCAGCAGGGGCATCTGTGGGCTTTCAACAGTCATTGGAAGGATTGAATCTTGGGAGTAGTGGCCAGGGTCTTTTGAACATGCTCGTCTCTGGCTTGAAATCCGTGAGTGTCTGCAAAAGTCTTGAAACTGTGTTTACATGAATGTGTAAAAAAGTATTTTACGAGTATTTAACTGATGCGTGGATGTTTGTAGCAAAAAGCAGAGGCGGTGGAAACAGCTCTGTCCTCTCCACCTGTGAAGGAAGGGAAGAAGAAGTCGTTTCTGACGGTGAACGAATTGGAGCAAGAACTGATTGCTCAAGCTCCTCAGCCAGTGGCTTCCCCGAAAGTGAGTCCCGCTCAGAATTCTGCTTTCTAGTGCTAGTCGTAGAGTTGAGAGGCTGTAAGGAATTCTAAGCCTTAGCATCGTATGATTAAACGTTGAAGAGGAATGTGATGGGACAAATATTTTAGAATGAGTTTGAAGGAAGCTACCTGGACCTGAGACTGTTCGCCGGGGCGGCTTCGGCTCCATATCTCGATGGCTATGTTGCTCCAAATGTAGCCATCCCAAACCAAAACACCTCAGGCTTTGTCCCTGTGCCGACAAATACAGTATCATCTCATTTTAATGATATATTTTCCCAGTTGCAAGTTTCCTATACTAATGCAGCTGGCCCGCATGACGTTGCAATAGTGAGTTCTTTGTAACTAAATGCTTTGAAAAGTTAAAATTGGTGTCAGCTTTTAGTAGACAAAGTCCACAGCTTGGATAGGGCGATTCTTTGGTTTATAACAACTCCTTATACTTTCATTTCTCTTGAAATGATTTTATTAATTTACTTACCTGTGCTTATTTGCAACATTTTGTTAATTAACTACCGCAATTTCACTTTCAATTACCCTCACCTTTTTTATCTAGGCTGGTCGCATGCAAACTGTCGAGCAACTCGAGAGAGACATGAGGAGTCAAGAGATTCAAGCTGAAGACGCTAAAGAGTTGGAAGAGGATTTACGCAGGAAACTAGGACTTGGAAACACATCCAGGGCAGGATCTGACTCGAGCAATGTCAACCAAGGATTCAGTAATGGTACTTTTCAACCTAGTAGTGTACAATCAAATACCCTCTCCCAAATTTCTTACTTCAAATCTTCCGTTATTGCAGTTACAAAATGTTTTTGTAAACTTTCAGTAGAAAAATTTAAGATTTTCGAAGGAAAAACGATTTCATTGAAAAAAATTTTAAAATATTATTTAAGACAGGAATGAAAAAATTCAGGGAAAAATAAAACATGCTTGGGAAAACAAAAATTCATGGGAAAAATACTTACTGAAAAAACTAGGAATCATGAAAAAATAAAACTAGTACTTGAAAACACACAAGAAATATTTACGGAAAAAAAACCAGGAAAAAGTTTAAAGAAAATACAAAAATACAACAAGCATTCATAAAAAAACCCGAAGGCAGTATGGGAAAAATGGGCCTTGCAAATATTTTTATCGCATTTATGCCAAGTTAAAAAAGAGTGTTAAAAACTACTATGACAAAACAATTTGATCATGGTGTTTTTAATGACTGTTTTCAGAAGGATCCCGAAAGCCAAGTGTTGCAGACAGCTTACTCTCGTCACTACGAGGCTCGAATGAGTTATCTGCCAAATCACCATTTTTAACTCCCATGACTCCTCAGAGCAGGTCCAGTGACAGCAGACGCTCAGATAGAGAACTGACTGCAGACGATCTTGCCGGACTTCCACTCAGTGAGTCCGACGTAGATGTCATAAGGGAAGTTTTTCAAAATGGAGCTGGACGGGATTTATGTCTCATCCCAATCGACACTCCTGAAAGGAAACAAAGTTTGCATTGGGCCAAAACTCGACAGGCAATTGTAAGTCCAATAGTTTTTGCTACACCTGACAACAATGCCCCAATTAAAAGGAAAGTAGCAAATGGTTTTACATTATGAAAAAAGAGGAAATTTTTTTAATGTCCAGAGGAATTCAGTATAAATGAAAGGAAGTTTGTCTTAATATATTCGTAATGTGGTTAATTTCACTAAGATGTTTTTAATGGCTAAACGTGCATTTTTTGATATAATCCAAATATTTACCAATATAAATAAATCTATTTCGTGGATTTTCTTTTCAATTTTTCAACTTGTATTTAAATATTAGATGGTTACATTGAATTTGGAAGTGAATTAGTGACTTATAGTTGGAACATTTTTGTAGATTCCATGATGTGATTGTAGTGTAATATGCTATTTTCTTTGTAGGTGAATTCACAAATTGCAAATATTACTCAAAGCCACAGTCAAATGCAAGACTTCTGTGTGAGTCCATTGACTAAGGAGCAGTTGCTGCAAGCGTTTACTCATCTCTTGACGGTAAGATATATCTTTTTCTTCTAAAAATTATTTGGACAGAAATTCAGGGTTCTAAAGTTTTTTTTCCAATTTACAGACTGACTCCACTTTTGTAGTTAAACTACACGAAGCTTACGTCGCCTCTCTCAACTCTTCGTTGAGAAAGAATTAAAACGAAAAGAGAGTCAATTGTGTATGTACCTAAGTGTATTAGCGTTGCTTGTTGTGAAAATGATGAAGAGAGTTAATTGGCCTTTATATGACGAACATGAGGAAAGAGAAAGTCGCAGGCGTTAAATTTTGGTAGTTCGAGAAGAGAAAATTTTGGGAGTAGAAACTACCAATGATTGTAAACCAAATATCATATAATCAAAAAGGGAAGGTATATATTTCTGTAATATGTATCTTTGTGAAATATCCACTAATGGATTTCAAATCAAGTAGACGTTGTAAAAAAATAGATAATAACGTGCGCTCATCAATTCAACATAATGACGCTGCCTGGAGATACTGCGAAAATATATGGGAAAATGGTAGCGGGGACGTGGTATTTCAGTCCGCTGAGATGTTACTCCAGTTTTTGTAACTTGACTTTTTGAATTTTTATTTGTTATTCTTTGGCTTAGACATGGATTAGTGTTTTTAGAATTTTTGGTTTACCAATGTGACTAAATTCGTTTATCCATCGTCTCTAAACGAATGTTAAAAAATAAGCCACAAAAGTATTTGTATACGGCGAGTTAATTTTGGTATTCACTTCATACGATTTCAAAGTTATACTATTATAGTCTAATTAAGTATATAGTTGAATGTAGTAGATATTAGTAGTGAAAGCACTGGCTAACTCAATGAGTGCCGACAGAAAGAAGAGTTGTGACTTTTATAATTCTGATATGACTTTTATAATAGCAGTTAAGGCGGAGGTGGGAGGAGGAGGAAGAGATTCAGTTTAGCTGGAAAAGCCATTACGCTGCAGAAATGATATTAAGAAGATGCTATAGAGGAACTGAAGTTTGATTTGTTTGAAGAATTTGAATTGCCGAGTTGGCCAAACAGAAGCATGACATAACTAACACTGCTCACACAGTTCTGTCCAAGAAACCATTCAAAGAGTGGTCAAAAAAAAGTTTGTTGTGGATGAGGATGAGTTGCAGGGATTTCCAGTCGAGTGTCATGTTTTAATTGTATTAGTCGAGTGAACTGCTTTGTAGCAAAAATAATTCTTCCAGTTTAAGATAATCACTACCATAGCCATGTGTGTGCTATTTTGTATTGTTAAGGGCCGTACTATTTAGTAGCCCTCGTCCTCGTGCGTGGCTACAACGCTATTGTTCTATTTATTTTTTACAGAATGCGCAAAAAGGTAGTGCGAGGTTACGAGTAGTGGAATCATTCACAACTTGAAGTCGACCTGCTCGAAAGGATAGTCATTTTGTGTCCCACCTTAGTTAATTGCTATAATTATTAAGTAGATAACTATGTCAATTCTTGTAATTTGCTCATTGCATACTTATTACTAGTAGCGTGATATTGAAAGTGTTGCTGCTACCTTAATCTTTCAAGCAGCTTTCATCCTTCCTTGTCCCGTGCAAAGCATTTCCAGAGAGGACTGGGTGGCTACTTGCCTCGTTCCTCTCCTGATATTTGCAAACTCATTATTTAGCAATGTTAAATCGTTGAATCAAGTCATGTCACTTCAATGTACATAATTACCAATCTCTGAGTTAGCATTTACTTGAAAAGTAGGTTAAGGCATGCTTTATTTCCATTTAGATTATATTCAGCCTGGAAATAATAGACTCAGAGAGAGAGAAGAGCATCACATTAGTTGTTCCAGTCTGTAGCACCTGAGTGGTAGGTGTGCAAGTTAAGTGAAATTCATGATCTTCTGTTAAAATGTTTATAGTCCAAGTTATTGAGCAAAAAATAATAATTTTCTGCATGCAACCACATCACTTTTTACACTTGTTGGCATTTGAAGGAAAAACTAATGCTTGGCAATGTTGAACGTTTCTAATCAGCAAAATAGTATGGAGTTATGTACATCTGCATTTATGTATAGCGACATTTATTAGCATTAAGTACCTACCTACTTAATTCATTTAGTTTAATAACTACATCAATGACCCTAATCCTTTCCTAAATTGCTATTTATAGCAGTCAAGAAATGGTATAATCACATCGGATTAATTTATCTATTCAAAATAGATATAAAACTAGCTACATCTAATTAATTATGTCCACAGGGGATATAAAAAAATTATCATCACAGATCTATAAGAATTAAATTGACAGAATTAGCTAAGGACGTCATTTTGAGAATTCAACTACACTTTATTATTAATATATATGATAGTAGGCTATCATAGTAATCGAGAGAATCCAAGATTATTTCCTAATAGTATGGCCACCGTTGTCTAAATCCCAATTAAAAATTGTTTAATGCGCCTAGTATTATTTGTGCTTTGCTTAAGTTAAAGTTACACAATGATAATTGAAGTCAATGATGATTTCCTAAAGAGATATAGTTGCATAATATTGCAATATCTTGTGTTTACTGCATTTTATTTTTGTAATGACAATGGATATTAATTTGAGTAGAATCTGGCCTATAGTATATCTACGTATAGCTTGTAGTATTATTTGTTAGTAAATATAAGTTAATATAATTAGTTAGTAATTAAATAGCAATAAGTTAATTCTTAAGTAAATATAGAATTTTGGAAAAATTCCCTCCAATTTCTTTGTTGCATTGTAAAAATGACTCATAATTACTATTGTGTCATTTCTCTAAAAGCATTAGGATAGAAAATTACCTTGCTCAAAATGAAGGTACACGCTTGTCAATCTAGAAAAATGAGCATTTAGTGGGATTTCGAATTTTTGTGTTAGAAAATAAATTATTTTGATTTGGTTCGTCTCCTGATTGATAAGATCAAAACTGGAGAGTGAATCGATGACATTGAGGTGGAAAACCTTAAATTTCGTAATATAATTGAATGGAATATAATAATAAGTACATAAATGTAATCTTATAGTTTGTTGACATTTGCATGGAAATAATTGTTCCTTACCTCTCTGGTTATTAGAATTGTAAAATAACTCTCCTGCAAACGAATGGTTATGGTAAAATTGATTTGTGTGTGATACAGTAAGACAGGAGTTGAAATAATTATGTAAGTATGTAATTTATCACTGAGAACGAAACCTGATTACATAATATTAGAAGTAATATTTAGACATTGAACTTCATTGATTTCTACAATGAATGATTGAACGTGTGTCTCTAAATAATCCGTAAATTGTACATCCAAAAATCATAATCTACTAATCACTAATAATAATATTATAGTCTTGTTACAATTGGAAACAAAATACAATGAATCCAAAAAATTACTTATGTAAGAGTGTATTGGAATAAAAGGAATGCTAAGGGACTTGTCATAATGTCCAGAAGAAAGGCTAAAGTGTCTATTAGAGAGAAAGTGCTAGCCATTAAGAAAGTATCTGTAGAAGGAGTAATTGGAATAAGAATTGATTAACCAGTACCTACTAAATAAATGGTTTGATTGAACAGCGAATGGAACTAACTAGCGTCTGTAGTTTTTGTGAGTGCAAGAGATAAGAGTCTGACAAATATTCTTTAAGGATTGTCATGTCGTGTACTTAACTTTATTGTTATTCTAATTTAACTATAAGTATTTAAATCCTTTTGTGTACGTGTGGTCTATGAGCTGAGAGAGAACCGTTGGAAATAAATAACGAAGTTGTCCCCCCTCGACGACCCTGGACAACACCACTACGGTTCCACAAACTATAAAAGACTGTTTTTATTTGTGTTATTGTTATTCTTATAAATATATATGAATGCAGTCAAGTCAAATCAAAATCCACACAAGAAGAGCAAGGACACCATTCCGTGATTTGTATGGTTTTGGGTTAGCAAACTTCGAAAACAAAATTGATGTGGGATCAACTCTCGCCTCTCTTACCATTTAATCTGTAGCTAGTTAATTGTTATGTTATTTACTTCCTTTCTTTGTAATTATTTATCTGTACCAATATTCATCGATTGGCTTATACCATTGGCTACTCAATTTATTCGGACTTTCTTTTAAAGAAATTAAATTATGTCAAAATTCAAACAATGCTCTGCTTCATTATCTCCTTTCACTTCATAATATTTCACTACACAATTAATTAACAATACTTGGATACCATTATATTAGCTATCATAAGTAATAGCATCTTACGAGAATGCGCTTTTGGAATCGTAACTTCAATAAGTTTAGAAAAAAAAATTAATTCTCCTTTTGCCCCCGCCCCTCTCCCATTTCATTATAATCAACACAACTATTTATTAAACAGTTTTGGAAATGTCAATCTTCATCTAAAATACCTATGTAAAAAAGCCCAAATAACGCAACAGTAACACATGGCCATATTCTTTTTAATCTTCAGCCTGTTTTCTTTCACTGCAAAAATACACAGCTAGATATTTCACAGATGTAGCATAAAATACGTATTAGTACAAGACTCAAGGTAAGTATTTAATGCGAGCTGTGTTAGTGTGTACCTAGCCATTATTTATTTACATCTGAGATTTAATTTACGTACGGAAAACAAGGAATTTGGACTTAACATTAATACCTTGTATTGATTGCCTCCGAATTAAAGTGAAGTTGAAAAAAGATTGTAGCACTATTGAAGCTAAATGATTGGAAGCTACTAATAATTTTAGATAATTAAGTTAGGAGACAATAGAAAATAGCTTAGAAATGTTAGGATTGATTAATAAACTTCAGAAAGCTCACTATGACTCTATTATCCATGAACCCTACCACTTATCATTTTCTGGTTCTAGTTCTGCGACAAGGCAGTAGCATTGTCTAGAGCATTTATATCAATCCATTTAGGCACAAGTGTTATTATTTACATAGCGATATGACTATGAATACTATAAGAACCTTTCGTAAGTCAGATATTGATTGACTGAATGGGTGTTATTGTAAATTTATTATGTGTTCATTGGATTTGGTATCTCTAATACTTAAAATTAGATAGGTATAACTCTATTGTGATATATGAGACTATGGTCTACATATTTCAATTACAAATTCGTCTTCGGAGATGTCATAAGTAGATAACTGTAGTGATTTAATATTTCCATGAATACTATTATCCCTCAGCAATAAAACTCATTTGAAATTCACTAACTGTTAGTGATGTGTGCAGATTGTATCCAGTTTAGTAAGTGCGGATGCAGATAGATACGTGATTTCTATTGTGAGGGAAGAGTATTGTCAATGTGCTTGCACTTCGAGGGAAACATACTCCAAATAGCTCCAATTCTATGTATTTAGCTCTGATAACAGAAAAGTATTTCGTAATAAGGAGGATGGAGTGAGAGATGGACTCTGCATCTGCTCTGTCTTCACTTTCTGTTCAATCACCATGAAATACATGTGATTAGATTATGTGAATCATGCCTATCAGCACTGCTCTATATTTATATTCACTCACACTCAAAGTATATTCACTGACTGATCGAATATGATTTATATTTCAAGTGATGGCCGTACAAGCTGCCAATATGCAACAGAATATGGAATCCAATCTCTCTCAACCATTAAATCATGTTCTGGAAAGGGTAAAACGAAAGGAAAAACCTTCATGAATAGATATTACTTTACGTCTGCTGTTAGATATATTATTGCCTACATACGAACAATAATAGCAAGTTTGTCATTGTAAGTAAAATCACATCGATTTTGTTAAAAAAAATATTAATTGTTTCTTAGCATTTTATTAGGCACAATATAATTTTTCAATGGTCAAAGTAATAAAAGTATATATTGTTTTAATGATAGATTTGAATGAATTATAAATATTGTTATTTAGAAATTAGCTCTGAACTATTTGAGAGATTTTTATACATAAGATTTATACATTTCACCACTTTATCCTTTTAGCATTGAGATTTAAATTCCTTGCCGGCAACCTCTTTTTAGTCTAGTCAATTCTTACACCGAAGATAATGAGCAGTAATGTGAGAATAGAAACAGGAACAGAAGTGGAATGTCTGGATGGTTCTCCAGGTCAGCTTATAATTTCATTTAAATCTAACATTTTAACATATTTTATCATTTTGAAAAGCTTGGCAGATTTGTTTAAGGCTAAGCAAATAATTTTATTGGCTTTATGTGTACCTACGTTGTGCGATCCTATGCTTTGCATTTTTTGTGTATGAATGGCATAATAATTTGCATGTCGAATAATTACATATATCTGTGAAGAAAATTGTATGTTTACTAAAAGCAACAAAACTACAATAGACAGTGCAAAATATCTAATAATTTTTTGCTCACTTCTAAGCTAACCTCAAAAATTGATTTAATTTAAGTGTTTACGCATTTAATACGAATAGTATGAGTTCTTAATAAATCAATTCGAAAGTTTTTTTTTACTTATCAGAGTTAATTCTCCTTTTCTGTTTCTACACCACCAAATCCACTCCTCACATGGCCATGGTTAATGAAGAAAGTGCGAGCGCCAAAGGCAGCATTAATTCTAGCAATTAAATGACAAGGAAATAGTGTTGAAATGACAACAACATATAATCGAGAATCATGTTTAGTAGCTTTGTAAAATCAATGGATTTTTATTTGAAACCAAGTCATTCTTTTTCAAGAAATAATAAAGACGCTCACAAAACAGAGTGCGTAATAAAAACATAAAATAAATACAGAATGTAATAATAATATTTGTCGTTGTAGAGTTAGTGTCAGGTCTTAGGTGGCTAGTTGTACAGGCTATCTTTCGTCAGCTACTTTCTGCAAAAACAAAAAAAATACCGAGATTAGCACATCTTCCTGTCTGGGTTTTAAATATTCAGTATTATGACTTGTATGCATTTTTAAATGACATCTAATGCCATATTTTCAAAAAAACACTTTAATTTGCATTAAAAAATTGAACACTAGTTTTAGAAAGTGAGAATTACGGGAAACTATAAAAGCAACACAAATCTGCTCAGTTAAATAGAATTAAATTTAAAAAATCATTAGAACTCACCCGTAGAGCCATGGACTTCCGAAGCGACCAGATCCGGAATTGTACCCTCCCTGTCCTCCGCCAATGTAACCCGTATTGAAATTAATATTACCGAATTGCCTTTTTTCCCGAGTTAGTCCATCTAATATTCAAAAAATAGTTACCTTGTTACAATTTTTGCTCTCACAACTCTTTCTTTCAAAAGTCTTATTAATTCTTTGTTTCAAAAAAAAATTATTTTCGAAATCATAGCTTATATTTTAAATTATAGTTGAAATAAAAATTGTGTTTTAAAAATCTGACCTTGTGATTCTGTGGGTGCAGCAGAACAAAAGTTGAGGGAAACGAAGAGAGCGGCGAAGAAGAGGAAGATGCTCTTGAAGTTCATGATTATTAAAATGGAAATTAAATGGAAATACGGCGAAAAATTTGTGGGTGATGGCTGGTCAATCAAGTGTCAACTTCAACGACAAAAAGGAACTGATATTCTCATCCAATATTCTCTGACTTTTTATATGCTGACGAAAAGCTATTTTTACTAATAGTTGGGCAGTTCGCTAGGTATATTCTGGAAATAAATGCAAATAGATAAAAGATTTCCGTCCAATAAAATATCCCTGAAAATATAAACAAGAATAGTATAATGACTTCTTAAAGCATAATCCCTATAAGAAAATAAGTTGAGGACGGAATATTTTTTTTGTTAGTGGGTATTAGGCCTGGGAATTCCAACTTCAGCTACTTTCTTAAGAAGTTCATCCTTAGGAAACATTCATGACGTGTAAAAAAAGAAGCATACCTACTTGACCCACTTCCATTCCAACCCATAGGCGTCCCATGACTACTTCTGCTTACATTATAAATAGGATGGAAATTTCGGAAATGCCATAATACCTTACGTAGGTATCTATGCATTCTAGTCCAAGCTAGTTTCAGCAGTTCTAAAAAGCAGACTTTTAGTTTTTGATTTCCAATCTACATTGCGTGCATCACTAAATTACCTAAAAAGACCTAAAGCTAACTATCATGAGTAATTCCCTAAAAAGCCTAAAGCCATTTTAATGTCTCAAATTCCCTTCATTCATACATTATATTTTACTAGTAAATATTCCTATAGCTGGCATTACATATTATTAGTATCACATGAGTCTTGTATTTTCGTACGGCATCTTCTACATTAAGTTTATGTGTTTCCAGAGTCACCCTCACTTGTCGGCTGCTTCGTAGAGTGATAGCTTTTATCGTTTAAATCTCCTTACACCAACTCACGAATGTGATCCCTGAGTACCTTCTCCACACTCTTCCACGACGGTAGGCAGCCGTATTAGGGTAGGTACTGACTGTTTTAAGATAGGCTAATGAAGAGATAATCTAATCACGAAGATACGGATCGTTCTCACTCACTCGCACTGTTCGTAGTACTGACGTGCCCCCAAGTTACTTATGTAAAGCATTGGTTGGTATGTGATATTATTTGTTTGTTTGTAAAGATTATCCTTCCCCACAGGTTATTAAAATTCCGCTTATTTATGCCTTTATGCTCCGACAATTAGTATTTAATGAGATTTGTTTTGTTTAAGGCACCATTTAATTATGAGAATAAAGAAATCATTCAGAAATATGTAAATAATTATTGGCTTTGTTTTTGGGTAGATGGAGAGCGGGGAACATATTCACGGAGACTGCAGACTCAATTGGAAGAATTTCGCAAGTTTGCTCGTTGGAACAGTAGCTTACTGTACGTCATAGGATTTATGATAATATTGGTATGCTGCAGTGGGTTGGCTTATTTTTTCCTATACAATAAAGATGTATCAGGAGAGTCACCACAGGAGCAAAGCGAATTAACGGACGCAAGAGATCCCCAAGACCCTAATTTGAAATTAATTACGCTGACCTTTGAAGAAAGCAAGGAAATTTATTGCTCTGTGGATGAGATAGATAATATATCCCTAAAACTGACAGCAGAAAATGATGGAGAAAATTGGGAAGAGTGGCTATTTGGATGCAAAGGAACAGTAGTGCAGCTCAGTCTGGAGGGACCCTTTTCTTCAGAAGATTTAATAAATTTTGATAATTTATTCGGCAACACTACAAGGAAAATTCAATTGTTAGGCTCGGAGATTTGTTCCAGTTCCCAGTCATTAAAATTGAATAACAGAATTTTTAAGCAAATCACTTCTTTGGAATTGTTTAATAGTACAGAACTGTGTGATGGGCTGCTGGGCGCATTTCTTGAAGATATTCCCAAGACTCTAACAACTGTGCAATTCAATTCTGTCGTAGTGTCTCAAAAAGTTGAAAGTTATATTAAAAACTTAATTTCTTCTAAGCAGATCTCCCAGATGCAATTGCAAGACTTACAGTACATACAACCATAATTAATTCCTCCAAAAGTTCCATGTAAGCCTAGACTGAATTTTACATGCTCATATGAAGACAATAAATAAAATCTTCTACTTTGTAAATAATCATAAAAGTTTTTTATTGAATTCATTAGTATTGATACAGATTTAAGAGAAATATTAATATTAGTGAATGGGTTTTACATTAATACCTGTCTACTTTAATGGAATGTTTGATTTTGTTTAAATGTGAAGGTTAATTATAGATAATTGTTGAGTGAGGGAATTTTCAGCCATTCATTCAACATTTTCTGTACAGATACTAGATACTAATATTTTATATAGGAAATAGGTAGATTGTCAAATTGTAAAAATGAATCTACTATTGGAATTCCTTTTCTCTTTGAATTCTTGAAGTGAACTTCCATTTTCGCCTTTCAGGCTTTTTTTCCTAATATCATTATAATGATTTTTTATAGGATCGCTATTAATTAGAGGGCTGAACTAATTTTATACTTATTAGTCACGTAATAAAGGATTCCTTGCTTAAGTTTTGGTTACTTTATTTTAGAAAAAGAAATTTGCTTAGAATTATAATGATTTTGATTTTTGGGTGAGTACCTACATAAGTAATCCGGAATTTGTAAGGACAAAAACTACAATAACCAAACGACCAATGTCACTAACACTTTTTTGTTGCAGACGGTTGGAGCTGTAGAAAAATAAATTGCCTGCCTCATTCTACAAATTTCAGGGTTACTAAAACGCTTTTATAGATAGTGCAACAATTATTACATGGCATAAACATCTAGTAAAATGCATGCATTAAAGATTTTAATACTGAGTGTGGACAGCAGGTATTTGGGAGTCGAGTCCGACATTTAACTTGATTCTACAATGTAATATCAATATTAACTTGTATAATCTGAGTCCTAGTACACATACTACTATGTATCAAGAGACTCAACAAAACTACAACATCATGCTTACGTAAATATGACTGCCACCGTTACAACTACAAAAATGCTAAGTATATATTAGTATAATACCTACAATTGTATACTATGTATCTATATATTGTACCACGACTACTACATAATAATAATCTGTACGTATACATAACCCTGCTCTACCAAAATTATTTCTCTACATTGAAATTACTGACCTCAACCAAAGATTTTGTTGTTAATTAATTAATGGTAAAATCCTATTGGTAAAAAATAAATTTCTCCAAAAGGCTCAACAAAAATGAGATATTCACAGTTTTCAGTAATTGTTTACTACGTATATATGTGTATATCAATACCGCTTCGAGGGAAAGGACTCTTACGTCCATCCCAAACTATCTAAACTAATCTAGTTTTATTCTACTTGGTTATATAACTATTGTTTATTATACAGATTTGCAAATACAACGTTAAGGTGCTCTCTGTCTGAGAAAATCAAAATGGTTTGCTGAATATGAGGGCTTTTGATCGCCAACTCATGCCTACTAGCTAAATATTAATATCTATTCTTGATTCTAAGTTACATCGCTAACCTAAAAAAACAAAAATTACTAACTCGGTAAACATAGTCATAAAACCAGCATATATTACAAATTATACTTTATAAAACAGTTGCTCTTTCTTACTACTGTGGATGTCTATTAACACAAAGATTGTCTAACTGGAATTCTGCATTAGTATAGCATAGGTACTTGGATATTCATGAGTTCAGATTTTTTATGCCCACTTTTCTAACTACAAATCATAGCACTGTTGATCTTCTGAAAAAAATAACTTATTTACTAGTATACTATAAAACACCTGGTTACCTATCAAAACGCCATAGACAAAAAAGTATGAGAAAAAGGTCTGTACAATCAGAGCTGCTAAAACTATTAGAGTTTAATGTACACCTGTACTACACTAAGATTAATGCTATTGCTGTGATTTATTTTGCTATCAAGAATCTACCGTCTAAACAACGGAACAATATAAATAGAAAAGGTTTTAAAAATTACCTGAGTATCCTTAAGATGATCTACAATTTGCACTAAATATTTAGGAATGCAAGTTTGAAAAGGAAACGACGATATTCTTAAACGGGAACAGTCATACATACAATGGAGTATTTCTGATACAAAGATTTCTTAAAAGAAACAGTGAAACTCTGCCAATGAAACTGTTTTCTGATATTCCAAATCTTTTTAGAATTTCGGTGACTAGTTATACACTTTCTCCATTGTGGTCCTACTCACAAAATGTAAACTACAATAACAGAAAGGTGATTTATATTAACGTCCTGGTTCACCAAGGGATTAATTAACCTATTATTATTAATATTGACAAAGACAATTAATTACGTTTGTTACACCGTTACTTAATTACTGTAGAGGGTTCAGAATTCTATTTTGTGAAATAGGAAGGGTAGCAAGTGCAATTGAGATTTGCTTACGATGACATTATGTGTAGGAGATGTTCCATCCAAATAACGCTAGCAAGTAAAGGCATAATATTTTTGTTACCGAGTTTTTAGCTCTCCTCCGTCTGAAATTCAAATCAACCTTGTTAAGTAATTTTTAAAAATTTTAATAGTTTGTTACAGAGGCTTTAAATTCTCATTGGCTTCACTCACCAAAAGCGGGTACAAGAAAGTTGCCGACGAATCGCTCCCGAAATTGTTCTCGGCAATGCAAGTGTACTCTCCCATTTCAGTCCAGCTCAAATTTCGGATGACGAGGTCTCCATTTGAGTTGATCTGCCATTATTAAAAATTCATTAGTCATTTTTTTTCATTTACTTCCTTGCATTTATTATGTATAAATATTTATGTACCTGATATTTTTTGCCAGAGATGACCCGGTGTCCATCTGCGTTGATCCAGGCAATAAATGGACGAGGACGACCGAATCCACGACAAGGGAGAATGATGTCACTTCCAATCGCCTCCATATGAAGTGTCTCCGAAGATACTATCATAGGAGATTGCCCCCATCGAGCCTTTTTCGCATAGGAAATCATCATTGGAGATTTGGCTTCACACTCAGACCTTATTTGAATGGATGGCTCATCACCTGCAAATTAGCAAATTTCATTTAGTTTGTTTTTCCGAGTCTAGATGCTATTTAATAGCCGCGAGGAATTTACAAGCGCATTTCTAATTGAGAATTGTTCAAGTATTTTAATTCTTTTTTATTGTTTTTACTGTCTAAAGTGACGGTAGAAGAGGCCAGGAGCTGCCTTCCGTCATTGTCAGCCACACAAGTATACTCCGCCTCATCGTCAGGTCGAAGACACCGAAGAGGAAGTTTTGACCGGAGCTTAGCCATTGCAAAAGTTGCCATTTTCTCCGTCACTGATGCCCTCCTGTCCACTCGATTTACCGCTTCTTCCAACTCATACGAGAAAATCTAAAAATTATTATAAACCATTTAATCACGAATCAATTTTCTTTAATTCTAACCATAATCGTGATGTGCAGTCGCGTGCTACCGCAAGAACTAAAAAATATTTTCTTGCAACAATGAATTAAAGGCATATCTATTTGCTGTGTGAATAGAATATCAGTATAAATTCCTAAACGCTAATTATCGCAGTTAACTATGGATTTCTATTTCTTTTACATAATGTGCAAAAAAACGTAGCTAATAACATTTGAATGTCATGGACATATTTCTTATTACATTTTAGTAGAAGAAGAACTAAATTTTATGTTTATTAAACAACTGTTCAAATTATATTTTGCCCTTACAACGAATGCACTGCACTATAAATAGAAACGTGAAATATTTTACGAGTTTTTTACAGCCGTTTCAAGGGCACATTACTGCGAATGCTGGTAAGTATTAAATAATTCAATTTTTCAAATTCCGTAAATACAATTGTATGACAGATGAAATAGAAATTGTGTAACTTTAAAGATACTGTAGATATGACTTTTGGCACTATTAGCAACTCTTGTCTCATTTCATGACCAAAAACGCTCTTGAGCACTTTCATTATTTCTTCTATAGGGGGATGAATGTGTAATTATTTATTTTCACGGTTTCCCGTCCCGTGATTTTAATTTGTAGAAAGGGACGCTGACTAATTAGTGCAAGGTGAGACAACAAGGGATGAAACTTACGCCATCGATGGGTTTCCCATTTTTTAGCCAGTAAATCATTGGTGGAGGAGAACCGATTGCGATGCATTCCAGAGTGACGTCACCATTTCTCTTTGCTGAAAGTCGGGGCTGTGGAACAGTTTCTAATTCCAGCCACATCCTGGAAGGACTCACTTCTTTCTTCTCCTCATTGTTCACTTCAGTTGTTGGCTCATCTATTATTAACACGAGGAAATGAAATGAAAGCTCAAAAATGCCATTCCTTTCTCTGTACTCCTATTTACTTTTTCTCGGAATCTCTACTATTTATTGAGCATTGAATTCCCATTTTCATGAAGAAAGCCTATTTTTCTACAAGTGGTCGATTGGGATTTCTGTGGAAAAACCTGATTGATAACCTGATGAAAAAAAACCTTGTAGCGTTTTGATGTAATTGCTAATGACAATACTGTACGAAGTAAATAATAGTACAAAGGATTAACATTCTTCGGAAGTGGCAAATGGGATTTCTACTTGTAACAATTATTTCTTATGAATGAGAAATCTGTAATTTCTGTGCTGTATTGTATCCTTATTAGTGGGTCAAAGAGAAAAAGCTCATTCATTTTGCTAGAGAAATGTTTTGTGAAAAGGAGAAAAAGGGAAAAGGGAGTGGAATGAAAGAAGAAAAAATGAATGTGTACCTGTTTTAGCTTCGATCCTCGTTTGTTTCCCGTCCTCGTTGTTGGTCGAAAAGGTTTGAGCCCAAACTCGTTTTCCCTTACTCATCTGCTCAAAATAAAAGGATTTTCCTCCATTAAGTGGCACCGTAAGAGTTGCACAATCTTTTCTACTTTCCCCGCATTCAAAATTAATTCATAACTCTGACTTGTTAATCAAATTCTCAAATTCTGAGAATTCTATTCTAAATAGATGCATCATTTCCTATTTCCACACTTTCTGCTGTCCATTGTGAGAGACTATTAGAATACTCAGAACTGAAATGGACTTGGGGTGACAGTGCTCCTTGATTAATTCAATTTCTCTAGTGCACTCTATGAACATTGATCTCATCAAAAACTTATTCCTCTTTCCTAACCCTCCATTTTCCAAGGAATTTACTTTATTCCTTTTGATTGGTTTATTATCCGGGACACTGTCTTTATGATTTCTGAGGTTCGAAATGGATAGAAATCCAATCGAAGATTTTTTTTAATTTTCCTATTAGGAAATCAGTGGATGGATGCTATGGCTCGATCTTGCATTCAGTACAGTATTATGAAATAATTACATTAAGAAACTAAGTAGTTAGGTTTGGGTAGACGTTTTTTTTTATTGAATCTTATCGTCGTCCGTAATTCCTTTTTCTAAAGATCCCAAATTGTGCTGAAAGGAAGGAGATATGAGATATCAATATTCAAAATAAAAGGCCTGCTAAAAAGTTACCAAGGTCCGATGGATTTCCTACAAATAGAAACATAAGTAGTTTCCATGGACAGTTAAGCGTCTACTGTAGAAATATGTCGCAAAAGCACTCATCATCATAATATATGAGATAGCATGCGTCAAATAGCAATCAAGGATTGCCTCACACCCAAGAACTTGTCAATCACTGTCAAAAACTTGCACAACGAACTTTTACTTGACTTCAGAAGAACTGACAAGGCGTCCGTTGGGTTTCTTGACTATTTGGCTTTAAATAAGAGTTGGACTAAAGCTACAAGTACAGCGACGATCACTATCAACTGCGTACTCATTCCTTGTCTATCTCTCTCAATTATTGAGCTTAGACCTCACTGTACTCGAATATTTACCTACGTAATCCCATGATTTCTAACAATATATAGAGACATAGAGACTTTGTTATCCTTTGATTGCACAATCATGTATCTAAACTCCACTTCGAATACACTGCGTACTCGTTACAAATACATTTAGCATAAGTATGAAAAGATGCGACAGGCAGGGATGTTAACTGCAAGGGCATAGCCTGGCCTGACGCTGCTAACAGACTTCCTAAAAATGTTGGTATTTACGACAAATTAAATACTTTTTCCTAATTTTCTCTTCTAATGCCCAATCTGAAAATGATTACTAATTGGACTATTTTAAGGTTACATTAATTTATATCTGTAGTTGCAAATCATGTAAACCTAGACCTATTTTTTATAAGAAATGTTGCATACATTAATAAAGTCTCACATAACTATACACAAAAGTGGTTATTTTCATTATATTCGATTATTCAAATAGAAAACCATAAATATATACCGAAATCTTATAATTGATGTTAATTATTTTATTAATTATTATTTTAATTTTTTCAGGACTGGGTTACTGCATTTGGCAAATGAATATGACGTCATTTCTGTCCTTTGTACTTATTCTACAAGCTAACGTACATTACGGCTAGTATATAAAAGTGGTCAGGGGGTTGGGGAAATCATCTCCTATAATCTAAGTAGCTTTGCATGATAATGTGATTAATTGTCTATTTACCTTGTTAGTGAGTGAATTTCTTCTGGAGGCACGCAGAGAGTTGGTCCTGGCAGCATTGAAATCCACTTGACAGAAGATGAGGAGGGCAAGGAGCAACTTCAGATTAGTCCTCTGACTTACTTTCATTGTATTTGTGCGGTGGCTGCTGTTGATATTCAGTTCCTTCCTTCCACTCTTTCGGCAATGTCAAAAGTAAGAAAGGCGTCAGGCAGTGCGCTAAAACAGTTAAAAGCTACCTGCCAATAAAAACAAGGTTTAGCTAAATGCGTCAATATCAGTTATGAGTGCATGACCCACAAACTTAAGTTGTTTTCTATTCATTTACTAATAAAATACGCAATGCCAGTAAATATGCCATAACAGAAATCTTACTTATGGGGTTATTGTACAGCGTGGGCTAAAAAGTACAAGAGACGGCATAACAGAAATTACGTAGTCTACAAATTACAATAATAACTAAATGGAGGAATAAGTTACAATGAAAAGTGGATACTGGAAAACTCGTCAAAATATTCTGATTCAGTGACATTGTAAACAGTAATTATTTTCTGAACTTCATAGACAATAACAAGAGTTACAGTGGAGTGAGACCGAGGCGAGGACACTTGTTGGTGCTACTTTCGTTTAGGACGTAAGGTAGGCTAAGATTGGAAGACACATTTATGCCTGTCTCTTCCCGTATCATCACCACACTCAAGAAAATCTGAGTTTTGCCTGCGGTGGCTGGTGGCCCTGTATGTCCTTGTGGTTGCCTTACTAAACGAAACGTCTCAACAACTCCACATTCTGTTCTAGAATTATTATCATGAATAATAGAAGAGGCACATGCTGAAACTGAATGGAAACAGTCATGTCTCACGTTGCCTCACTTAATAATATAGCTAGTAGAAAATTTACCTAACCTAATTATACTACATGCACTATATTTAATAGCTCTCCTCCCATAACCATTCATGCTTTTTAAAATCTCTTACATAAAATCCTTCAGATAAAAATCCATTTTCAGAGGTCTACCTCTAATATGTTCAGCTCAAGAACTTATCATTGAAATATCATAAATGTGCCGAATGGTTCAATGACAATGGCTTAATGTCAATATTCATAGCTAATCGATAGAAATTTAAATGCATGCCACTGGCAGAAGAGTGAAGGCCACTTAGATAGCGATTACATGCCTGCTAACAAAGAATTCCACGGAAAATGCAAATAGCAAATCTGTAAGATAATACGACGTTGTTGTTAAAAAGAATGGAGAGTGAGGGAAAAGAATTTCACAGATACATTAAGATAAAAGAAGAGATGTTAAAGGGATCAAACTAGTGCAAAGGTGCCAGAATAGATAAAAATAGTTTTTCTTTGTAACAGGATCTGTAATTATTTAGTAGAGAAATGTGATCTACCTTGAGTGGTTTCCAAGAACTCGTAAATAATGAGTAGTTGCAGTTGTACTGTGCAGGAGTAGTCTTGATGAGATGTCGGTGTGTCGGGAATAGCGGTGATAATCCGGGAGCAGTAGAACCCGTAAATAAAAATGAAAGAGGAGTGATAAGGAAGCAGCAAAAGAGGGGACTCCGGAGGCTTCGCTATCTTTTCGCTTTTTAGTCACGTCACACTAAAATAGCGGACTTCTGAAATATTTAGCCTCAATTTATTCACAGTCGCTAGTGCTACAATAAATCTTGGACTTGTTGCCTAAATCGGCAGCCTCTCTTTAAAATATCGGAATTTTGCTCTAAACACGCAGGTTCACTGTGCAGAGACGTGTGCAAGGAGTTGAGATGAGACTCGAGTCTCAGAATGTCAGAGAGAGAGAGAGAGGGAGAGAGTCTGGCCAAGTTGCTCTTTCTTTTCCTGTTGACGGCTCGCGTTGAGAAGTATGAATGATTTCTTCAGCAACTGTCTCAGCTCTTTTATATAGATCGATCTCATGCTCTGCAACAAGCCACCACTCTGTGTACTCTCCTAACCCGACTCTCGCCTCACTTTTCTCCTCGCCTCTTTAATTTTATGAGCCCTTTCTACTTGAACAAAGACGTGTCCATCTTCACAGACACTTAGTTCTCATGTAGCTCTTTGCATTAAGGAGTCCGTGAAATTAAATCTCAACCGAGCGTATAACTTTGGCCTCTCAAAACCATCTTCAGCCCCACTAATTGCTACCTGGATCCGAATCTTCCATACACACACTCAAACAACATCCATAAAACACAACATAAATTATTCCTGAATCTCATGCTCATTTTAAAAAAAAAAGAGCTGCCATTAGCAATTGCCAAAAGCCTTCAAACTACTCATGCAATTCTTATTTTTTCCTTTTTTGTCCAATAGATATTACAGAATACCTACTAAAATTAACAATCCTTTCAGTCTTGACATTTTCCCTTGTAATTAAACATTTACAGTCCCACTGCTTTGTTTTCCCAAGTTTCTTGCAATTTTTTCAGAGCAGTTCAATTTATTCTTCAATACACTTTTATTTTAGCGTAGGAAATTTCAATTATTTAGATTCGATGTTAGCTACCTACATCTTTTGCAAATTCACTAACTCTTCATTTGCTTTTTATACATTTGAATTTTTTATGCATGCTCCAAGAACAAGGACACTCTTCATTTCTGCAACTGTTATTGAATGAATGTATATTATATGCATACATTTTCCTTCTTTCTTAGATAGCAGGAAAGATAGGTACACTGCCCTCCTCTAACGTAATTCTACCGTAGGTATCCCATTTTTTTTCTCTCTCTCTCTCTCTCTTTCCCTCTATTTTGTAAAAAAATCGTAATTCCAGCACTGACCATTTTTATCTTAAATTGTAAAAAGCATTTTTCCCACAGAAAATCAAAAAAGAAAACTCTCTTGCTTGCTTTACAAACGCTCCCATGCGTTAGATGTTTATTTATTATCAGTTTATTTACCGCACAAGTTCCTATATCCACATAATTATTGTGGTTATATTAAACTGAATGTGAGTCACTGGCTGATTGCGATGTCCTAAAACCCATTTATTTATAGTTGCATGTGTTTATTATAATTGTAATTTGAGGTGGTTAGTATAAGTTTAGAAATATTTCTATCATAAAGGCGTTGCAAAAACTACAACTACCTACCGAGTTAAATTTCGCACTCCCAGCTCATTTAATGAATTACGAGCAACCAACTCTGAATGGAATTTTAAAACTCAAAAACAATTGTAGCGGAAACCATACAGTACCTACTTGCTTGCGTTGATGTATATTTATTTATTTAAATGTTCACTTATAAAATATATTTGCACAAATAGCCTACCTTCCATTTATTATTTGTGTTGAAATGCATTAAGTTTGCATTTGATTATCCATTTAATTCCACGGATTTACACTAAAAAAATTGACTGTCCATAACCACATCAGTTTACAAATATTTTGATCACGAAATAAATTCAATATCTTACATGTCGCCAATATGCAATACCCGTCGTTTCTGTTCATAAGTAAATATAAAGCCATGAATTCGAAGCATATAATTATAATCTCTCGTAGCTTTAGCCTGCAAAAAATTTGAATGCCCAAATTTACTCCATCGAAATTGAAATATAAAATTTTAGTAAAAGCTGTGCACCACATTAATAAAATTATCTGTAAAGTTTTTGATGTCAAGGTCTTTCTAATGTAAATTCTTTTGTGACGAAGTTATCAAGACAAACCAAATAATCAATGAATGTTGAGGAAATAATCGACATTAGAACAAACTAAAAATGATACATCATTCAATAGCAACACAAATATCCTATCTTAATATAAATATTTAAGGCACGTACAAAAAATGAATGCTTAACATGGAAATAAACAATCCTCTGCTCACATACATTGAGGAAATTCAGATGAATACTATCATTCTTTAATTCCGATGCCTGGCCTGGGAATTCATGCTTTGGAATGTTACCAGAACTATTCCGAAAAGCTCTAGAAATATTCTATAAGATAACAATTACTCCAGGAAATCTTTGAATGTGTATATCTTGAGCTCTCTTCGATAAAGTGTCTTATCACTTGTAAGTACATCTTTAGGTAAACATAAAGGACGATTGTCCATGAAATCCAGTTATTACCGCATTTTATAATTTCTATTTCATACGCTTTTCTTTGATGAAGCATTTCCTAAATTTTTAATCAAGGCACAATCCCATTTATTTAAAAAAAAAAAGAAAATGAAACTGCATAACGCTGTTCTCAACTTAAATGCCGTATTGACAAGACGGGACGATGACCTAAAGGTAAATGCACCAATCAAAAATCTATCTGATGCACAATTGATATTGTGGATTTTAGAGAGTTGCCTGGGCGCAGCAATTGGTGCCCGAGCCCGCCCAAGCCCAAAGCAAAGTCGGATGGGCATGCCCACGCCCATCAATACAAAAATATTTTGTGCCCAAGCCCGCCCACGCCCATTACCGATTTTGACGGCCCGCCCACGGGCAGCCCATGGGCGCCCATGGAGGCCCATGAATGCCCATAAAATGGTAATAATTTTACCGGAAGTTTTAAGTGGATCTAATTTCGTGATTTATTGTTACACAAGATTATACAATCTTATTTGCGCTGTTATTATAATATATTTTGGCATACAAATATGAATTTTTAATACATATATTATGAACATATTACAAAATACAAAACAATGCTTCCTGATTAACTGCATTGCATGGTATAATTAGTGTGTGTAAAGTGGCAGGTGTTTGCTCTGGTTGTGTTGTAGCGCGCGTTCGTACATGTCGCACAAATTCAATCAACTCAGTTGACAGCGAGCATTCAGTTCTGCTCCATTCAGTGCAGTACACTATACTTTAGCTATGCTTTTGACAACCAACTTTTTGAGATCATCACATTTAGTTTTGGTCATATTATTGACGAACAATACGTCTAATGTCGTCAGTGGGACACAG